>JAHBCN010001998.1:0-101658 GCA_019359885.1 Listronotus oregonensis
CAACCCCCTTTCAATTTAATTATGTAAAATTTTCCAAAAATTACCCTCGGAATCTCAGTTTTCGTTAGGTGGTATTCCATACTCCCCAAATCCCCCGGTTTGTGGGAGAGGGTGCGCCAATGTTAAGTCCCGCTAAGGGCGCGTCTATACCTAGAGACGGCCCTGCTGTCTTTTGTTGTTTTTTCTTATAAATAAATAAAATATCTGTTAAACGTTTTTCAAATATTAGAAAAATTATATTGTTAGTAATCCCCAAAAACAATAAATTTTTTAAAAACGCTTACCATGATGAGCGAAACGTCAATATTGATATGGAATAATTTGTTTTAATTATAAATTTAAATATATAATTTATCACTTAGTTCGGCCACTCTATAAATATACTTAGTTTTATAAAATTATAAAATGTCATTCTATAAGGTTATAGCAAAAAAAAAACTTATTACAGGTAGGCATAACCTATCGACCTAAAATCAATTATCCCGGGGCCTTACCAGACAGGAAACCACTGGGGCCCGCTTATTAATATTCAAGACGGCGACAAACAACTGGAATTCTAATTTTAAGCCAGAATCCACTTTATGTTATGGGAGAAATTCTATAATTTAGCTATTAAATTTACATAAGTACTTACAAGGTAAATGCTCTCCTGCTCCTTGACTGTTAATTTAGCCGAAGTATGTTAGTGTCAGGAGTAAGGTACACAATAATTGAAATATACAGGACCTTATTGTTAAAAAAGATAATCGTTTTTGTTTTTAAATACTTTTTTTTTCAATTTAAAATTGTTTGTTATACTAAAATAAATTTTAAAAATATTCACGAGATGAATTTTATTTTTATATGCAGCATATCCGCTCTTGTAAGTAGTCTAGTAGAGAAGTGTGTTTCCTGCAAAAAAATAGATAGAAGGCTACCTTATTTGACGAGAAATACAAAATTTGAGAAAGGCGAAAAATTAAAATTGTTATTAAAAAAAAAAAAAAAAACCGTTTCGAATTTTGATGATTACTCAAAAGCCATAAAGGTAGTGGAAATTGCAAAAAAAAAACCTCGAAGAGGAGAAAATTTCAAAAAAAAAATCTTTAAATTCCCGGGGTTCTACTTTTTATTTATAATTTTAATTTAACGCTAAAATCCCCCCTTGGGGTCTTTTTTTTTGCGCGCTGACGTAAAACCGTAGTCACACTAAATAATTTTTTTAGGGAATTATATATTTACTGAAAATTTTAAAAAAATAATGGTGTATTCAAAACACCTTAAATAATTTATTTTCATTAAAACTGAACTTAATGTCAGTTTTTCAACAAATAAGACAATTGTCAATAAACACAATTTTTCGAATTTGTTATCTTTTAAGGGTGGGCATTTTATTGGGGCCTATACTTTTTTTAAAAATGCGGATTTAAAAAAAAAAAATTTTTTAAAAAATTTTTTGGGATTAATTTATATTTTTAATTTTAAATTTTTTAATTTCGGGTGTTCATTTTTGGAAATTACTTCCTTATTTTAAAAGGGGAACCCCATAAAATTTTTTATTTAGAAAAGTTCCCCAAAAAAAATTAACGAGTTCGGTAGGGGGGTTGGTGAACGTTTGGATTTATTGACGTTTTTTTTAATTTTGACCTTTTTTAAAAAGCAAATGGTATATATTTTTTTTTAAAAAAATTGTTCAGAAAGAGTTACAAAATTTATTTTATTTTTGCAGGCAATTTTTTTTAAATTTTAAAATTTAAGGGTTTCCATTTTTGTTTATCGTAAAATTTCTTTTTTTTTTGCAACCCCCCTATGTAATACCAAATCTATATAAAGAATTAAAAAAACCCTTTTTTAAATATGTTTAAAAAATTTCATATTTGAATTTTATTGTTTTAGAAAAAAATATTTTTTTTTAAAATAATGGTTTTTAAAATAAAAAAATAAATTTTTAAAAAAATTTTTTAAAAAACCCCTATAAAATTTTAATATAAAAACACGGGGGGGGTTTTTGGAAAAAAAAAATTTTTTTAAAAATTATTTGTTAAAGGGTATTTTATAAATTAAATTTTTTATTTTAAAATTTTGGATTAATACGGACTTTTTAAAAACTAAGAAATTTTTAAAAAAGGGAAAAAACTTTTTTTTTTTAAAAATTTAAAAAAAAAAACCCTTTTTATAATTAAGTTGAAATTTTTTTTTTAAAATAAAAAAAATTAAAAAAAAAGGAAATTTTTTTATTAATTTGGGGTTGGGTTTAAAAAAAAAAAACTTTTAAACCCCAAAATTGCCCCCCCCATTTTAATCTTATTTTTTTAGCCTATCAAAATAAGTTTTAATTTGGGGTTTTATTTAAAAAAAAGGAAGGGGGGAAAAAAAACCCTTTAAGTAATTTTTTTTAAAAAAAAATTTTAAAAAAAACTTTTTCCGTTTTTTTAAAAATCTGTTTTTTGGGAAAAATGTTAAAAAAAAAATTTTTTTTTAAAAAAATTTAAAAAAAAAAATAAAAAATTAAAAAAAACGGGAAATATTGTTTTAAAAAAAGTGTCGTTAAATTTCCATTTAACAACAACATAAAAAAGAATACTATAGTAGGCTTCTTTTAAACTCAAAAAACTTTCAATTCTGTAAACAGGCCCATCTATTTTATTAATAAGTTATGGAAACTATGAAAGCTAAATTTAAACTTTCTCCAAGAATATGTTTTAAACAAAATTCATCCAGTTAAATTTTGATAAATGTTAGGAAAAGTCTGATAATAAACCTTAAATATTGGTTAGCTTGCCCCACCACTATTATGCAGGGAGCAAAAAATATTTGTAACAAAATTGATGCGAAATTAGGTAAGCTTTAAGAAAATGCTTTAAAAATTATAACCAATCTGAAAAATCTGCAAGATTCTTTAAATTTTATAATTTGCACCAAAAGGTGCACAATTTTGTGGCCACTTTTTTAACGTGGCACCATTTTTTATAAATTTATCTCGACGGATTATAAAATATATTTTTTCGTAGGAAAAAAGACCGGTAAAGAAATAGCTATTGCCCTTAACTAAACACCTGGTATAAAAATCCATCACATTATTAGATTTATTTTTGCCGTTGCCGGCAATATCTACATACCAATTTCATTTTATTGATGGATTAAAGGGAAAAACACACGTTAAATAATATGTATGTATGTGGGTGTGTTATAATTTTTTATATCGTTTTTTCGTATCTATATTTAAACTTTTTTATGTATGATGACTTGCTTGACAACACCAGTTAATTTTTTAGAAATGTTAAAAGTTTAAAAAATTAGGTATATAATTTTATTAAACCAATATTTTTGCTTTGGATTTAGTTAGTATGCCAACGAAGTAACCGTTAAACATAAACATAAACAAAAAACTTTGGATGCGTTTATTTTATTTAATAGTGGATAATCCACAAGTTATATCTGACAAAGCGAAGAAAATTGTGTTAGATTTACTTTCAGCAAAATCTCGTCAAATTTATATTAAAAAAAATATAAATCATTTATTTAATGAAAAGAAATTACCAACTGTTGTACCTACCGATTATATTAAATATAGCATTGACATTTAATTGTTGTTTGATGTATTTTTACTTAATCTAAATAAGTTTCCATGACGACTTTTATGAAATAATTCCGAAAAGGATTCATTATACGAATCCGTCAAATAGTCCTTTTTAAAGCAAATAAAAAAAATTTTTAGTATCATTTACTTTTATTATATTGTATTTTTATTTCTTGATTCAATAATTATTAAATTAAAAAAAAATGTTAGTAAACCAAATTATTTTTATTAAAACATAAGATTTGCTTAAAAACCCTTCTTAACATAAATTTTAAGGTTTCTCAATCAATATTTTCTTGTTTCAGAATACTTTATCAAAAATGTATTATAGCTCCTTAACAGTGCTTTAAAGAAAAAAGGGGATTTCAACTTGCCTTCGTTTTACTTAGGATTTATTCGGGATTTATAGCGATAAAGAAGAAAATCTTATACTTACTTTTAAGCTCTATCGAACTAAATATAAGTCTCGAAACTATACCCGAGAAATTAATTAAAAAGCGATTGTGTTTGGCCACAAGTTTAAATCCGATAAAAATCTTAAGAAAGGAGATAAGAAAACAATATCTTATAGTTCTTTAAAAGTTGTAAAAATCTTGGATAAGCTGCCCTTAGAAATTAAAAATTAACAATTTAATATGAACTGCCACATTTATAAGAAAAATTTGGGACAAGTTAAAGAAAATTTATATACTTTTTTTTTTATCATGGGACAGTTTACGAAGGCTTAAGCCTAAGTACTAACGTATCATAGCTATTTAAAGTGTGGTAATAGCTAGGTTATAAGCAATAGACATAAATATTTAAAGGTTTGGCAAAGAAGGAAATACCTCTGCGGGCAGTAGGTTCTTCCGTCTAGGCACTCCAGGGATAAAGAAACGAAGAATTAGACGGGAAGTTTCAAGGCCTCTTAAAACTGTAAAAAATGCCTAATAGTGACACTTTGTGTTGCTATGTTACTAGCTGCCAGGGGAGTAATTATACTGGTTTATACCTCGGAGCAGAAACCGTAAAAATATTCATAACTGAGCATCAGATTCCCTAGACCCAGTCGGTTAGCAAGAAAACGAAGCTTTCCTGTAAGCCTGGGATTACTAGTAAGGCGAACACTTTTTTTAAATAAAATTAAGAATGCCGTAGCACTGACGTCTAAGACAACCCTTGAGTTGGGGGAACAATATTTTTAAGAATGTTTGATCTGGAATACATTTAGAGTAAACAAATTGGAAAAAAAATGCTTCCTGGCTCAAAAGATAAATCAAAGATATAATGTCTTTATGCCAGTTTAGGTTATTCTCAAATGTAACGCCACCGGTTTTAATGACTCTTTGTTCTACACAAAGTAAAGTACAAGGTGGTCCCCGGGTGCGGGAAGTCTTGATAATGTTGTTATTCCGTGCATAGTTGGCTATGGATTGTTTTTTGAAATTATCTGTCATTGTATGCCATTTAGAAATCATAAAGCAGTGGTCTGGTGAGCAACGTGCACTTGTGATTAAGTCGTACTATAAAAACAATAACTGTGTGGTTGCCGCTCAGCGACATTTCTGACTTTATTTCCAAATTGGTAGACATGGCAGAGTTCCTTTGGCTTATGCTATAAAGGAATGGGTTCGTAAATTTGAAACAACAATTTCAGCTGTCAATGTCAAACATAAAGGACCACAGAAAAGTGTACGAAAACATCGATTGTTTAAGAGTATCTGTGGAACACACTCCAAAACGTTCTACCCGGAAACGAGCCCAAGTGTTAAGAATTTTTAAGTCATCTTTTCTTTGAATTTTGCATAAAGATCTTAATCTTCATCCATAAAAAAATAAATTTTTAAGCACTGAAACCAACAGACATCCCAACTCGTTAACGTCTTGCTGAAACCCTGCTTAAGAATGAAATCGATATACACCATTTGTAGATGTCTGTCACTTCCATTTATCCGACTATATTAACAACAAAATTATCGATTCTGGAGTTCAGAAGCTCCACAAACAACCATTACATAGCCCAAAAGTGACGGTATGGTGTGTGATGTCTTCAGTGGAAATTATAGGGCCCTACTTTTTTGAAGATAAGAATGATAAACCGGTTTCTAAGTCATCGCTTAAACAGATTTCCACATAACAATCAATCATGGTTCCAGCAGGATGGTGCTACTTCACACACCACGAGAGCGTCATTAAGTTCCTTGCGAAGATTGTTTCCGCAACATGTTATTTTCAGACGAGAAGACATTGACTGGCCGCCAAGGTCGCCAGACCTAACGGTTTGCGATTACTTTTTGTGGGGCTAAAGCAAAAGGTGCTTATCAATAAATCAGGAACCATTTAGGGGCTTAAAAGAAACATTATTAAAGAAATTGCAAACATTTCTGTGGATATGTTGCATCGTGTTATGGCCAATTTCCATGAAATAATTTAAGAGTGCATTAAGAAGGGGAAGACATTTACCCGGTATTATTTTTAATAAAATAAAAGTGGCATATTACTGGTTTGTTAATGTTATACTGGATTTTATTTAAATAAAATCGCCTTTAAAATCATAAAGTATTTAAAACTTCCCGCTCCCGGGACCACCTTGTATGAGTACTGGCAGACTTTTTTCGCGACAGGAAGGCACTAAACGTTCCCGTTTCTGTTGCCGTTAATATTTTTGTTGGCAAGTTATGCTTAAGAAGTTTAATGTTACCATTCATAAACGTTGCCGCTGCGTCGGTGCCATTCGCAGTTCGAACTGCTCCAACTTAGCCAAGCTTTATCTTTTGCGTTGGTCAGGTTTAGGCTTTATTTTACGAGGTCTAAATCAGACATTAAGTATATAAATTGTCCAATTTACAAACATCAGTGGTAACAGTATATTAAAGCACCGTAACAGTAAAGGCAGCGAAACGGCAACTTTATAAATAGCCAGTTTTACAAGCTGTTATTTTCTAAAAAGTCTTTTTCATTACTTTTTGTATTTCTTTGGGTAAAAAAGGGTTGACATCTTTGTTTGTCCATTCACTTTTATACATTGTTTATATTAATATAGATTAAAATTCCTTTATACCGGGTAAATATCAAAGGTGACTTAATATTAAAACTTCTTTATTTCTAAAGATGGGAAAGCTAAATTTGTTTCCCATGTATTGTTGCTAAAACTGCATTTTTCGAAACATATGTATGTTTGGGTTTAAATAAAAATTAATTTTATTTTTAATGGGAGCACCTTTTTCTAAATATTTTTATGAAAAATATAATTTTATTTATAATTAAATTTTTTATTTTTTAAATAGTAGTTTAGTCAGAATTAAATTATTTTATAATTTAGGATGTAACGAGTCCAGGAAATTTCTTTATTTTTAGTCAAAAATATTTATTTTATTTTACCCTAATTTAAAATTATTATTATTTACATGTCAACATATATTTTTATCACTATTATTTAACTTGTTTTTAAGGTAAAAAAGTTTAGTCATTTTTCACTGAGGGAACGTTTTCTAAACTTATATCTCGTTAAATTATCTGCAATAATATTTTTAGTGCTTAAATTAGGATTTTTTTTGCCTAAGAATATTTTGAAAGTAATTCTATAGTAAAGACATCTTCTTAAGGGATATTTAGTAAAAAAATGGTACCAATAGTTTAATAGGATATTGCTATCTTCAAAATGTATTTTCTTTATCATAAACGACATCAGTTAGAATAAACATGGTCAGCCATAAATAACAACCATAACAAAAAGTCAGGTGTTTTGCAAATTTAAAAAAAATCAGTGTTATTTTACCGAAAGTTTGATTATAATTAACCTTTCTAGAATTTTTATGTTGTCAAAATAACAATAAAATATCGATCTTTATGATTGTCTAAAAATTTTTTCACTTACAATAAAATTAATAAGAGATATAAAAAAGGGAAGGTTAGTTGGTCATGAATATTCATTAATATGACATTCTTTTGCAAAAATATTTCTACCTAATAACATCGCTGAGGCCTGGATCTTTTATCAAAAAATAAAATAATTTTCCGGATAATTTCCATAATCATCAATCCGTTAATAAAAGTACTAGACCTAAGGGTACCATACAAAATGAATATTTCCGAAAATATTTTGGGTTTTCATAGTAACAAAACAAAAAATAAATGAATGATTGATCTAAGTTGGTGTAGGTGTGTGAAGGTAGGTGTAAAATTTTTAATAGAAAAATTAGTCTTTATTTATAGGGGTTTGAGTTAATTTACTATTTTTAATAAAGATGTAAATACGTTTAAAAAGGGTATGATATAAAATTATTTTTAGAATTATATCTTTTATAAATCACGACAATTTACTCTTTTTTTATTTAAAAAAAATCAAATAAAATGATAAAATGAAAAAATTACAAAAATACCATTTTTACATGAATTATAAAAACTATGACATAAAATGAAATTATTAATAATACAAAAAAGAGAAGGTTAGTTGGCCAGGAATATTTATTGGTATGTAAAAACGGAAAGTCATTATTTAAAAAAAATATTTTCACTTATTATTATCGCTAAGGGATACAGAATAAATATTACTGGAAATATTTAGAGTTTTCATGGTAACAAAAAAAGTTTCTAATTGACCTAAGGTGTGTGGAGGTAGGTGTAAAATTTTTTATAGAAAATTTAGCTGTATTTAGACGGATTAGAGTTAGCTTACTATTTCTAACAAGAATCTAAATAAATTAAATTAAATTGTTAAGAGATTGAACCTAAAAAATATTTTTTATAAAATCTCGACGATTTACCTTTTTATTAAAAAAAAATCAAAACGAAACGAAGAAATGACTAAGATTATATTTTTAAAAATTTTATACTGCAGACTAAGTACATTAGAACTTGGGTAAATTAAAAAAAAACAAATAAGAATGTACTTTATTGCTTTTGGATTAAAAATAAACTAATTTTTATGACATATGGCATATAAAATTTAAAAATAAATATTTTTCTTAAAATAGTAGTCCGTAATAAAATATTTTCAAAATTAAACGCTCTCATTTAAAACCCATGCAAAAAAGTTTTTGTAAACAAATAAATATGTTTAAAAAAATAGATTTAGTATAAAATTCACGTGCCAAACTTTATTTTCCCATCTTTACAAAAACAAAAAGTTTACGAGCAACTTCCTTTAAGACTTACGCGGTATAGGGTATTCTATATTTTAAATAAAATAAACAATATACAAAAGTGGGTAGCCTGCCACTTTTGTATATTGTGTGAATATTTTTTGGCAAAAAGAGAAATTAAAAGTTATACAAAAAAACTTTTAATAAAAGACAAACTTTTAAAGAGTTTTAAAAAAGTAATAATATTTTTTGGCTGTAAAGTTAAAAGTACTAACCCAAATAAATTAAGGAATAACTGCAGTTGGACAAAAAACTTTGTCTTTTGGGACAGGCCGATTCTGAAGATAAAAAACTGTATCAGAAAGTTGTTTAAAAGTTGGATAAAAGTTAGATAGATCACTTAAAAATTAAACAATAAAACTTTCTGTTGTAGCCCTGTTTCTTATAAAATGGTTCTCAATTAATTTAAAATATTTATTGGAAGCAATAAAATCAGGCGATCCGGTAATAGTTAAGCTACTATTATAAGAAATAGGTTTTTGCAGAATATTTTTTTTATCGTTTATTTATCGCTAATTATAAATGTATGCAAAACAATTTATAAATAGCTCGCAATATTGCATGTTTTTCTATAAATAAACAATTTTAGTAATGGCAACTAAATATACAAGAAAAATACCCAAAACTATTTCCAGGGTATTTTAGAAAAAATTTATTTTTAAAAATAAAAACTTGAATTATGCCAAAGATTCATGAATTTCTTATTATTAAAGTGCTGGACAAATTAACTTTTTAATATTTTAAAGATTCTGAACTGACTTAAAACTTTAGCGAAAATCATAGCATACCATCAGTGCGCACTGATGTGTTTCTATCCTTTATTATCTTATTAGTAAAAAAAACACCGATACACTTAGTACGCACTGTGAAAGGGTTTTCACTCTGCTTTGTCCAATGTTAAATGGTAGAAAATGACAGAACACAACTAAGTTTGTCATTCAGCCATTTTTTTAAGTATAGGTAAATAAAACCATATTTATTCTAAAATGAATGTTTAAAACATATTTAAAGAAAGATTTGAGATACTACTCAAAAACACATTTAAAGATCAAACAATTTTATTAATACTATCTCAGCATCACAAATTGCCAGGACACAATTTGTTGTATAGATCACACACCTACTTATGTAGAAGTAACATAATGTATAGATTTTTGAGCTAGATTAGTCATTATTTTTGAATATTGCAGGTATATAAAAACAGTAGATGGAAGAAACAGTGTTAACTTATAATATAAAACAAAAACCAAAAATAAAACAGAGGAAATCGTATAAATCAATAGAAGATGAGAATTTAAATTGTTTTTAACTGGTTTACGTGCATAACTTGTCACAATATCAAATTAAAAGACAGGGTTGTTCCACTAGTAAAAAAATAATAATTATGATTTAACATTTAGACGAATATTGAAAAAAATATTGTAACTAACTTGGGCAATAATTGGCGATTAATGATCTTAACCCTTAACTTTAAATGGACTTAATCATTAATTGTCCTTATTAACATCCTTGTTTGTTAAAGAGCTATTTATGTCATGGTCTTATATTAACAGCTAAATTTTATTTCAGTTTCGGTAATAATTAATTATCAATGATATCAGATGTGAAAGGTGTGTCCTGTTTTGAAACAACGTTGACAAAATAAAAAAAAATTAAAAAAAGATAAGGGCCAAATTATACGATTTCAGGATTTTTTTGTAAAAAATGGCTATATGTATTTAAGAAATAAAAATAAATATATTAATTAATAGACCTTCGGGTATAATCTGAATTCAATATTTTTTTTATTTAAATATTTATCAAAGACACACTTTTAATAATAAATACGTCTTTTAAATCTATAATGGAAAAAAACATTGTTTTATTCTGGTTTAGGCTTTTTTTTTCTATAATATAAACTGAAAAAGTACGTATCTAAGAAAGCATAGAGTATAGATAGTTTTAAGAAGTGAGTCCTTTTTTTGTTTTTTACTTTTACAGCAAAATTGTTAATATTTGAACTTCATTTCTATAACAATTTATGTTAAAATCATCAAGAACGCGAAATATTTAATTTAAATTTATTTTGTTTAGTTTTAAAGATTATTTACCTCCATGGTTGCTATTGTAAAATTCATTTAAGACTTTTAAATTTTTAATTTATTTAATTTAAAGATGTTGGCTTACTTATTTTTTATCTTGACAAAAAAAAACACTTTTAGACACAAGTGCAAAAAGGTTTCTGATTTTTAAACATTAAGTCCTATCTAACAGTTTATTTACCTTTTTTCGGTGCGTCAAAACAAAATAGGGGGACGTCCGCCCATCGGATAATAAATTTTTCTCGATCGGACATAGGCGACGTTGCCACATAAATATGTACCAGCAATCAGATAGCATTGCCCCTGCTGTGCAATCCGTCACGTTGAGATTAATCTACTCGGTAGTGGAAATATTCCCAAGAGCGTGCCTTTATAGTGGCAAAAAGGCGAAGAAGAAAACCTAAATTTCATTAAATACTAAATCATGGCTTTAAGAATTTGTAAAAAGTAAAAAATAATATATATATTTTTAATTTTGTATTTAGCCTGCAAAGTACATTTTTCAAAAATAAATTTATAATAAATGTTAAAAAAAATTGACAAAAATTAAAAGGAAAAACATATTTTGTTATTTTAAACTATTTATAACTATAACAGTTTGCAGTTATTTTTAAACATTTTTTATTAACCTATGTTTAATAATATAAAAAATATATAAAGCTAACCTAAAAATTAAGCGAAATGCAATTTTTGACGTATATATTGATAGTCAGCGCTATTTTTAATATCAAATATCACTATTAATATTTTATTTATATGATTTACACCTCTTTGGTGACATAATTTATATTTATATTATATTTATAAATTAAAAACAGTTTTTTTGTTAATTTAACAATTATTGCCATTCTTTTAGAATATTTTCCAAAAAGAACTACAAAAAATCCTTTAAACTGTCGTTTAAGTCATATTGTGGAGATATGCCGTCAGAACAGAAGCAAAGTAATATACAAGTAAAATAATTTAAAAATATAAATGCAATTAGTTTAAAGAACCAAAGTTATAGAAAAGTAGCAAGCACTAGAAGTATTATTATTTTTTAATTTTTAATATTTTTCTTCCGAATTAAAAGAGATATTTAGATAAAAGTAATATATAATATCTTTTTATAGGGCTTTGCCAAAACGTATTAGTATAATATTTTAGATAAGTTAAGAGGTTATACCAACATTTTAAGTAATATATGTTTTTAGTCACAATTCTTAAATATATGACAAACTTTCGCCTTAGAACCCTACTTAAAGAATTTGTATACGTAAAGTTAACCAATGTTTTTTAAGTACATAGAGTTTCTACAACTAATATATATTTAGCGCTTATTTACCAAAGGTATTTTTTTAAAGGCAAAGGTATACAAAGAAAAAAATTAAGTAAACATGAGATATAAACCAGTTTTTTTAGTAAGTTTTATTATAAACCTGTCCAAATCTCACAAATGCCAATATTGTTGGTTAAAAATACCTACAATTGCACTTTAAAGTTAAAGAAAAGATTTTGGTATAAAATGATATCTAAAGAACTTATGTATGTAAAGTTACTAAAAAAAATAAACTTGGGAAATTTACACAATTGGGTAACATGTGATTGACACTTATTTAATAAGTTATGTTTTTTTCTATTTTTTCTAGAAAAAGAAATTATTTTAGAAAGGTTTTTATGTGTACATAAGATCGATTAACCTCTATAAACATCCATAGTAAGTCAAACATAAATTATTTTAAATTAATAACGCAAAATTATAAAAATGATGTATGTTATTATTGGCATTCCTAAGGGTATTTATTAAGAGATTTTATAATGATCTTATAAAATTTAAAAACATTAGTCATCATCCTATAAAAAAAACTACGCTAAATAGCAGGGCTAAATGAACTTACTTTTACTTCTAAAACCATTTTATTGTTTTTTAGTATTTAAGAGACAAAATTTAAAGTATTGCAGCCTATCTTTGTTGCCTTTTAAATTTTTAACATCTTTCTTAAAGTCAGTCTTAACTTGTCAAAATGTTCACGTTTTAATAAAAACCAATAATTGTAAATTTTTAAAAGAAAAGACAAATGCTTCGTGTCATTTTATTCTAGAATAAATATTTCTTGACGCTCTTTTTTTTATGAAATATAACATCAACTTTAAAAACGTTTTACTAAAAAAGTATGTGATAAAAATAATTTTTAATTAAGCACTTAAAAAGCATAAAAGGTATAGCTGTATTAAAAATATACTAAAAACATAGTTAAAATCTTTCTCCATCTTTTACAAAATTTATATATTTTTAGTTTCATCATATGCGCTACTAAATATTCTCGACTTCACTATACGGTTAGAACTACAGAATATATATTTAGCGCTTATTTACCAAACATATTTTTTAGATGTAAAGGCATACAAAGAAAAAAATTAAGTTAACATGAGATATAAACCAGTTTTTTTTTCAGTGAGTTTTATTATAAAACCTGTCAAAATCTCATAAATGCCAATATTGTTGGTTAAAAATACCTACAGTTGTACTTTAAGGTCAAAGAAAAAGTTTTGGTATAAAATCATATCTAAAGAAAGAAAAAACGTTTACTAAAAAAGTATGCGATAAATATACTTTTAATTAAGGCACTTTAAAAGCATAAAAGGTATAGCTATACTTAAAAATATACTTATAACAAATTTAAAAATAATTTTTATCTTGTTACAAAATTTATATATTTTTAGTTTCCTCATATGGTGCGCTACTGAATATCCCGATTTCACTATACGGTTACGATAAATTTTCCTGAAGCTAATCTATCCTTCTATTAATAGGAGCCTGTTCCTGGATACATACATAATAACTTCCCTAATTGGACTTGTACTTATCTGCTTAATCTTAATCCAGAATCCCGGACAATTCCTTATCGAGATTTTCTTGTCTTAAGTTCGGTGTGTCTTGTTGTGTTTTCGTAATGATTCAAGTTTCTTTATTACTTTTTTTGATACCTTCTTTTAAAGAAAAAAACACGTAAAGGGAATTAGGGGATAATCTGTTTTTACGAGTAAAAATGTAGGTATATTTTGGTGCAACTATTTTTAGAGAAGTCCATTAGTAAATAGAAAAAAATGATAAAAATAGTTTCAATTTGTGGTGTGCTTAATTCTTATAATAACAAGTATAGTTTCTGTATTAACAAAAATAAATTCCTATTAATGAATACTTTAAAGCCTTCAGTTTCTTATAAAACCGTCCTAATAAAATACATTTGTAGTTAAACTGTGTTTACTATACGGATTATCATAATCACTGATAATATTTTCTTATCACGACTTGTCATATATGTATTTATTTTAATTCCAATAATTTTTAAGTAGGTTTAAGCCAGATATTTTTTTTTACAAAACAGCAAGATGTCAGCCTACTTTGTGAATTAAGCAGCCAGCTTAATTAGGTTCCTCTTATTGTTTTCTCATTATACATGTGATTTTTTACCAATGTGTTTGATTTAAAATTTTTAGCATATTAATAGAAGTTGGTATAATTTCAAAATAGTTATTGCAAAAAGCATTTATTTATTGACCCAAATAAAAAGGTATTTATAAATACGTTCATTCCAATGTTATTTTTAAAATGCCTATTTTAAAAAGATTACCTATATACCAGTTTTTTTTCAAATGAGTAGTTTACTCATTTATTGATCAAACAGCTATTACCTTAATTTTTTTCTACTATCTCCTTAATATGTAGTTGCTTCGGTTAATTCCGGTTATAAAATTAAGTTTTAAGTGCCCACCGCTTTAGCGACCTAAATATGGAGTTAAAACTTTATTTTGACAAAAACTGACTGCTCTAATTTACCTAAAATTAATAATACAGAATATGTTGAACTTTAAACTTAAAATATCAGAAGCCACGACAACAATTTCAACAGTTCGCATATGTTTTGTTTACACAATAAGTACTTTCGCGTGAGAGACGGAAATCCCCTTTAGAACAAAAGTTTTGACTTTATACAACTTTTGGAAATTCTCTTCAAGTTTATAATCTGCCCTGTAACGATGATATTAACATAAATTTTAGTAAAATGTGAGAGAGGGTTGCATTCTGACTTTTGGTTAACTTTTAAATTTATAATTTATAGTAGACAACCCTTCTTGTTACCTCGATGCCAATTTTTATTATACTTACTACTTTAAAATTGACCCGAAAATTTAATTAATTAAAAACGTTTACATCCATGTTTTAAGTGAACCAAGCCTATTTTAAACAGAATTATTGTTAAATATTTACAAATTTATATTTACACATAGTTCTAAGCATAAAGGAGTTATGGAAATACTTTAATATATTAAATTAAGTGACTCCAAGGTAGTGTAGAATCACACTTCGTACTTTTTTTTTTAATTTAAACATCTCTTAAACTTTGGAAAAAAAACCTTTTTTATTAATTTTTACGTCCCCGCTCTGGTAAATACTTATACCAACTGACTTTTTATTAAAAAACGCGTCAAGTTTTCACTTTCCCTAAAATGTTACCAGATATCCTGTTTTATACGCATGAAACAATGCAATACCATACCCCAAATCGTGTAAAAAGATAAGATATTAATAAAAAATAATAATAAGCTCGTTTTTGTATCAAACGTTCTCCTAAAAAAAATACATTAAAAAGAAGTTTAACCAACAATATTGAGTCTCTCACATCATATATGAGTGCCCTGCACTTACATACTGGAGAACAAATCAAAACCTCATGGTGGACACTAACCACCAGGAGGCTGGAGACCAGAAAAGAACAGTAAAAGGGCTACTACACCTGTCTAAGGTGTCAAACCTTTTTAACTGAAACAAATACACAAGAGATACAACAAGCCCTGTAGGCTGCAGTGTCGAGGCGGACAAAACCTCAAATTGTGTATTTATTTATCAATCAATCAATCAATCAACAATATTGAGTCAGTAGCCCCATTTAAGTAATGTTAGCTTGGGATACGTCATAAATTTTATCAGAATGTCCTAAATTTTTAAATCAAACTTTAAAAAAATTAGTTGTAATTTCTATTTTATTTTTCTCTTAATTTTATCTTGACAACGCAACGGTGGCCTACTTGCCACAGAAACGTAAATTATCAATAGGGCTGAGCACGCTCAGTTTGCTATACACCGGGACCTGGACAGAAGTGGTTCCATTTTCTAAAAAACTTTAAGGCGAGTAATCACAACAAAAACATACTAAAATATAAAATGGTATCAATATGTGATGGCTTTATTTATTACGTTTCTTTCCATAAGGTTTCTATGATCTACATGGGTTTATTGTATAGGTAGCTTTACAAAAATTGCTACTTAAAATGTAAAATTGTTTAAGTTAAAATATTTAAACGGCAAAACAGTTTGCATTTATCTATATTTAATATTTTATTTCCAATATTTAAACTATTTTTCTTAACATATAAAACTATTGTTTGGTTAAAACAGTACACAGACTTTTTGGTAAAAATCTTTTTAGGTAACCTTAGTCTTACAGAAAATAAAATAAAAAAATTGAACTTTAGATTTCCACAATTCACCACTACTTTTAGTTGAAAATATTCCTAAGACAAGTATAGGGATGTAAAAGGAAAAAGATGGAAAGCCTTTTCACAACAGAAGTTTTGACTTTAAACAACTTTCAAAACTCCTCTTCAAGTTAATAACGTCATTCGTAATGAATCCCTTTCACAAGAAATAAGTGTGGGTGTGTTTTGTGGCTTAGTTTTACTTCATCTTAGGTTTCAAAGTATTTAATAGTCGATTTTATCCCAAAGACCATGTAAAACTTTCGTAAAAAAAGTTTTAATACAACGTTATTTAAAACGTTTTCATTAAAAAAATTTTGGTATATGGTATATACCTCTTAAAATTAAAATTGTGAGGTTTTTGCGCACTGCCGATATGTTTTTAGTAATTGACTAACGTAAGGGCGTTTATACTGTGTTTTTAGTTTTTAAAATATTTCTTTTATTTTAACTGTAACTAAAATAATTTTTTTTGTTAATATAGTCGTCAAATGTCTGGATCAACTTAGAGTTAGTAGATAGAGTATCATAAGAGTTTGCAAGAAAAAACAATAGGTTTAGTGTGGTAATATTCCATTTGCCGTTAAGAAATATGGATACAAGCCGCCTTTTATTAAAACGGCCAGGACTCTTAAAAACTTTTATTTTTTTGTTAAAAAAAATATATTTTATATCATTCCTGATACACACAACACACAATACATAACATATATATATATATATATATATATATATATATATATATATATATATATATATATATATATATATATATATATATATATATATATATATATATATATATATATATATATATATATATATATATATATATATATATATATATATATATATATATATATATATATATTATATATTTAAAAATTACTTTTTTGCAAAAATACTTTAAAACAAATAAATTTTAGTAAAAAGTTTTTCTTAACAAAAATGTGGCTTATTTTACTTAAAATTTTGTTTTTCCTTTCTGTATTTCAGAAGTGTTAAAATGTAATTGGAAATGGTCAATTAAAAGCTACATTTGCGTGCGAGGAGTACCTTTTGCGAGCCCTTTTAAGTAAAAGTTGTCTAAAAGTTGAGGTTCAAAAAAATTAAACTTAACATGATCTTATAGCTCGTAAAATTACTAATAGAATGGTTTTTGGATGAATAAAATAACTTAAAAGTAACATAGTTATTGCCAAAAAATATAATTTGTCACTGCCAAAGTAAGCTTTAAAACATAAAGATAGAAATTTTTGTAATGTCGCGATTTGGATGAGGAAAATTTTATTTTCAAAAACACAAAAAAAAGAGAATCCCTAGTTTGTTGAAACCAATTTGCAATGAACGAACTTTGATCTTGACTCAGAGTTTCTAAAGACAAGTTCTAAAAGATCCATTATTTACACTTATTGAAATTTAAACAACTGTTAATTTTAACGTCTTTTGTTAATAACGATGATGTACCATATACCAAATACGAATTTTACTCACATTTTGAGCCGGATATTGTTTGCCTGGTTTCATATACCTGCCTTACAAAGTTTAATGAAACCTGTTTTTACAAAATCACAAGAATGAACCAAAAGCAAGTACTATTTAAAACCAAGCAAAAAATACCCCATAAACATTGAATAATAAAAAACCAATGGCCCAATATACTTTGTCATTTAATTATTCAACTGCCCATTAACACAATATATGTTGGTGCCAACATCGGCCCTTATTGCGTTTGGCACACCGGCCCATAGACACTTATCAGTCAGTTTGCCAATACTTTTACATATTGGCCCTATAATATATTTATAGAGGCCCACTGTTGAAAAACCATTGGGGTATTAACGAAATAGTAACTAATATTTACCGATGTATCATTTAGGGCCACTGTTGGAAAATCATTGGGATATAAGCTAAATAGTAACTAATATTTACCGTGTTTCATTTAGGCTTACTGTTGGAGCACCACTGGAAGACCAAATGAAATAAATGTAAAAATATTAATTGAAAAAAATATGAATACATAAAAAACTATACTATATTGCATTGAGTACAACAAGACAAACGAGGCACTTAAAACAATGTGGTTTTCAGATGAATTTAAAATGTCATAGGATAGTCTAACTACCAAATATAAATGCAGTGGTCCAACGGTTAATTAATAACGTTGGATTTGTAACTTAGTTAAATTAATAGGCCACTGTGGATATATCATTATGTCTTTCTTCTGTCGAACCATTAATTGAGGATTAATGTCGGGCCAACGAATTGTGATATGCACAGTCAATTAAAAGGCGCTGACATTAGTGGGCCATCTCAGTACCTTTAGAAAATCGACAAACGCTGTTTATAGGGTATCTAGTCAACACTGAGTATAACCTATAAAATTCTTTGACATATTATCTTGATTTAACTTAATTTAAATGAATCAAATTTTGACGTTCTCTTTTTAGAGATACAATTGTGGTGCGTTAAATTCACTTAGCCTTAATAATAGGGTGCTCTTAGCCTCTAAAATACGAAAAGCTTGGAATCCAAACACGTTAAATAAATTATTATAAAACCAGTTGGAATACATTGTTAATAAGTTATATTAAAAAGTTTACCCAATAAAATTCGTTGCTTATCATTTCATAATGAAATAAATACTTAAGGACAGGCATTGAAGACAAAAATAGGTTATAACCTCCGAATTTTTTAAACCTCCTTTGATTTTCATGAAAATTTGAAATCGAGCTTATTTTACCCTCAACTTCAAAAGTGACATATGCTCTATTTGCTATTCTTGTACTTTAGGGGTAAAACCCTCCCCTTTTGCAAAAAATAAAAAAAAGTGCAAATTAAAGCATTCAATCCGTGAAAATCTTATTTAGTTAAGTAGAATATATACTTTGTTTAATTTAAAAGCATAATTTATGATTTTTATCAATTTTTTAACCCTTAGGGACCACCCCCTTAAGTCGAAAAATTAATAGAATTTTGTTTCTGCCTTCCTAAAATATTCAATCGCGCATTAATATTAGGTACACTAAAATATTGTTTACTGCCTATGTTATAATTTATTGATTTACTACAAATTTTTACCTCCTTAAAACCACCCCTTTTCTTGAGACTACAAAAAAAATATTTTTTATCAGCTTTAATCGTTTCAATTGTGCATTTATAAATTAAAATCGTTTTACTAAATATGGAAAACTTATCTATTTATTAATTTATTGTAAAATTTTAACCCTTAAAAACCACCCCTTACTCTGAAATTAATTTAAAAAAAATTACTCAGCCCAAATCATTTCCATAATGCTTTTATAACTGAAAATCTTATTCACTGATTATAAAAAAATGTATTTTGCATGTTCCACATGATGCATTACAAAATAGTCCAATTCTTCGGCAACCGCAAGAGTGCTGTGCCCTTTTTGCAGTTACTAAATATCATTTTAAGTAGTTAATCTGGTGCAGGTGGATTTGTATTTTAATTGGCTGTTCCTTTGATATTAACCCATCCCCAAGTAACTGGACGAATATTCTTATTAACAAGCCATATTTGGGTTTGTAAGGAAACCCCTTTTAATACGTTCATCTAGTGCACCAACTGTTGAAACAAGAAATTAAAGTTATACTGCACTATTTTTTATAGTCCCTGAGCCAGCTAAAAATTCGGTCAATTATTTCCTTTCGAGCTATATTTGGTAGAATGCACATATATTACGGTGTAACCAAAAAATTTATTTTTTTTTACCATGGACGGGGATTTGCATGCTCTTCAATAAACTTTAAAAGAATTTTTGTCCAAAATAATTAGGAAGCCAATAATTGACACCTTTAAAAATTACATGGGATTTCCTATATCCCGCCCGACGATGTACCACCCGGCATATTCACTTATTTCCTTCCAACTAAAAACTTGTTAAATTGTAGCTAACCAAATATCTTAAAGAAAAAAACAGCTGACTATAACATGGTGCATTTTACGCTAACTGGTCGTTCGAACATGAAAAAAACCCTTTAATAATATTCTCTCAACTAGAAAATTAACCTGGTGATAGCTTATATGCAACTATGGATAAATATATATGTCAGCTGGCTGTATTTCTGTGCAAAAATCGTCAGCTGATACTTGAAAAGCTGCAGCGCAGGAGTTAGGCGGGAGCATCTATCGCCTATTTAAATGCATCAACTGATGGGTTTTCCCTTAACTTACTGCTGGCTGATTTTTTTATTAATACAGCAGTAAATTAACAACCAGCTTACAATATTTTATCTGGGAGGAAATGACGTATCCCAAACTCTTCGGCATTACGCTCCGATATGAGTGTTCCAATGAAATAAATATTCCGTATAAATACTTTAAAACTAATAGGCATATAATTAAGTAACTAAAAAAATATTAAGATAATCAATTTAGGGAGGTTTCAAGTATTACGTAACGAATTTGGAGGGAGGAGGGGTCATGTAAAATGTTACCATGTGTTACAGGGGCGGAGGGGGGTTTAAATTACGCGTTATGTAACATTGTTATTTTAACCCTTCACAACGGTCGCATAGAGACAATCGCTTACGCATTTTTTAAAACATTTTTTTTTCCAAAAGTTGAATCTAATTTTATTATAGCAACTTTACGCCAAATAATTGTAACTTTTAGGTAAAAATGATCACTTGGTGATTATATATTATAATATGATATTGATTTTAAAATTTTTAAATTTAATTTCAAATAATTAGAGCACGCCCATGTGAATAAGATTTAACTGTGGCTTCGCTTTTAAGAAATAACCAGAATAATTTAAGATATATGTTATTTCCTCCCAGATGATTGTTAATAATCTGCTGCAATTAGTCAGCTGATGCATTTAAATATGCCATAGATGCTCCCGCCTTACTCCTGCGCTATAACTTTCCAAGTATGACGGTTTTTGCACCAAGTTCGAGATACAGCCAGCTGACATATATATTTATCCATAGTTGCATATAAGCTATCACCAGGTAAATAGATGAGAGCAAATCATTGAAAGTAATTTTTTTTTCATGTTCGAGCAACCAACTGACGTATAATGCCTCATGTTATAGTTAGATGACTGTGTTTTTACTTCGAAATATTGGGTATTTAATTATATATGATAATTTAACAAGTTTAAGGTTGGGAGGAAATAACTAAAATATATATATATATATATATATATATATATATATATATATATATATATATATATATATATATATATATATATATATATATATATATATATATATATATATATATATATATATATATATATATATATATATATATATATATATATATATATATATATATATATATATATATATATATATATATATATATATATTTTTTTTGTTTTTTAAAGGGGCGATAAATGCTCCCCCAACTCCTGCGCTAAAATTTTTTCAAGTATCAGCGAGGTTTTTTTTGCACCGATTTTACAGCCAGGGGGACAAAACTTTATCTATAGTTGCATCCCTATAAACAGCGTTGGTCTTTTTTCTAAAGGTACTGTGATGGCCCACTAATGTTCAGCTTTTTTTTAAGGGACTGGTCTATCACCATTCTTGGGGGCCCGATATTTAATCCTCAATTAATTTTCGAAAAAAAAAGACATAATGATATTTTCCCGGGGGCCTTTAAAAACTGAGTTCAAATCCAACGTTATTAAAAACTTGGGGCCCCTTTTTTTCCGTTAAAAACGTACGTAAGATCGTGTTTGTTCTCTTTTTTGGCCCTTTGCCAACCCCACCAAAAACCCAAAAAGAAAAGGTGCCACTATAACTAATTTTTTAGAAGTTTGATTAATTTTGTGGATAATTAGGAATGACGTGAGTGGAAAGTTTGCCCCCGTTTTTCGGCATTTTTTGGGGGTTTTTTGGTGTTTTGGCAAATGAAAAGTATTTATGAGTAAAAAAAAGCCCCTGGAACAAGAGAAAAGTAAGTAGGCATGTTTCCACCGTAAATTTATAGAAATAATGTGTTGCCTGTCTGTTGTTTTTTTGAGTATTTTTTCCCCGGGTTTTTTTGGGGACCCTAAAAAGACTTTAAGTCTAAATGTTAGTTTAATTGTTAAAAAAAAGCATATAAGCCCTAGTTATAAAAAGTTTAAAAAACTTTATCCAAACGTAATTTTAGCTGTAAAAAAAGCACCCCCTGGGCGATGTCATCACTCAAGTTGAAGTGGAGAACACCATTAAAAAGGGGTTAGGCAACCCGGTGACAGGAATGGCGGGGGGGAACAGAAGAAGAAGTACTAGGTAAGACTTGGCAAAAAAATTTAAATTTTTAAATTTTTAAAAAAAGTATTGCCCAACGTTATTCAATTTTTTCATTTTTTTTGCATAAATTAATAGTGAAACAAGTAATTTTAAATTATGAGGCGTTAAAGTTTTTAAATAAATATTTGCTTTAAAAGAATGGCTTGTTTTCAAAAATTTAAAAAAATATTCTTATAAACTTTTATACAGGGTAGCCCCAGTTAACGCAGGATACTGTAGCATCTACATTTGTACCAACAATTAGAGATGGTCAAATCACCCAAAAATCATTAAAGGATCTTAAAGAACCGAATAATAAACTTTTTCCACCTTTTTGTAAAATTTTTTAAAAAATTTTTTTTTAAAGAAAAAATTTTAAAAAGTTCATTCCCTTTTTAAATTTTTATTTCAGTGTTTTTTATAGTTTCAAACCGCTGCAGAAACAAAGCTTATATAACATTTGTTTTGAAATCAAAAATATTAATGGCACAGGTAGATGTCACAAAATCGGGGTTATTGAAAAGGGTAAAAAAAAATATTATTAAAAAAAGAATAAAAATATCTAAGAAATCTGTAAAGTTTACCCGAGTTAAATTAATATACATATATTTGTGGTTTTGTCTATGATGTAGTATACAAAGAATTCTTAAATTTTAAAAAAAACTAATTTTTTTTAAAGCAAAATATAATTACTAAAAAAATATTTCTTTTTTGCTCTCCTCCCCCAGCAATAAAGGAAAAGATAGTGAAGTTTTTTATACTTAATTGTCAGTTGTGTTAAGTATATCCGATTTAAAGTTGAAAAGGCCAACCCCCTTCATCAAAAAATGCCTTGTTCTCTTCACTTTAAAATTAGTCGCCGAAATTTTTTTTTGGGTATACGGGGGAAATTCGTAACGCGCCTATGTTTCAAATTTAACCCCAAGTATGGGGGGGGCGTTGAAAGAAAAAAAGGTTAATTGGGGGTCTTTTTGGATGATGTCCCTGGCCTTTTTTTTTTTAAAACGGACTCTACATGCGTTAAAGTTTATAAAATAAAAAACCCAAAAATTTTTTTTTTTTTGTTGCAGTCGTTTTTAAAATTTCTTTATTTTTAAAAAATTATAATATGTTTTTTTTTTTTTTTGGTTTTAATTTTTTTTAAAGTGTTTTAAATTTTTTATTTTTTTTTGTATCTTATTACGCCTATGGGGGGTATTTTATAGTTTTTAAAAAAATTTTTTTTCTTTTATTATTATATTTCCCTAATTTTTTTGGGGGGTTTTGTTAATTTGACTTTGTTTCGTATTTTTATAGTTAGACTATCTTTTGGCATTTTTTAAAATTATCTGCAAACCACATTGTTTTTGCCTCTTTGTCTTGTTGTGCCAAAAAATATTATAGTTTTTTTATGTATCCATAGGTTTTTTTAATAAAAAAAAAAATTTTTACATTTTTTTTTTTTTTGGCCCCCCCTTGATTTTCCAACAGTAAGCCTAAAAAAAACACGGTAAATATTAGTTATTTTTTTGCTAACATCCCAATGATTTTCCAAAAAATGGCCCTAAATGAAACATCGGCAGATATTAGTTACCATATTGTTAACACCCCCTGGTTTTCAACAGTGGGCCTTCATAAAAAAATTTGGGCCAAATGTAAAGTATTGGCAATGACTGATATGTTGATGGGGTGCCAAACCAATATGGGCCGATGTTGGCACCAACATATATTTTGTCAATGGGCAGTTTAATAATTAAATAAAAAGTATATTGGGCCATTGATTTTCCATTATTCAATGTTTATAGGGATATAAGCTATTACCAGGTAAATTTTCTAGTTGAGAGAAAATCATTAAAAGCATATTTTTTTCATGTTTAAGCGATCAGTTAACGTAAAATGCACCATATTATAGTCATTTTTTTTTCTTTAAGATATTGGGTGAGCTACAATTTAACAAATTTTTAGTATGAAAGAAATAAGTGAATATGCCGGGTGGTCCAATTATTGGCTTTCCTAATTATTTTAAACAAAAATTCTTTTGAAGTTTATTGAAGAGCATGCAAATTCATCCATGGTAAAAAAAATTAAAATTTTTGGTTACACCGTAATATATTTTTAAAAATTATTACTTTATTATCGCCTCATATTTATGAACAACAATAAAAATACCAGTTAGTTGTGAATTATCGTTGTTATTTTAAAATAACTGCTTTGTCATTATTTAAAAGGCTACCGCGGCTCATTGTCCCGACGGAACCGCAGCTGACGTTCACAAAGCTTTATAATACAACCCTCTGATGCATTCTACCAATTTTCGCTTGAGAGGAAATTGGTCATGTAAATCTGTTACTGGCTCCTGAACCATTAGTGGTGGCCTTGATGAAGATTCATAAATCATTTGTTTAAGATTGCGTTCTCGATACGGTTAATTTTACTATCCTTGCAAAATTAATAACACAAATTTAGTAATTTTTGCGAGTTGATACCCGCAGACGGGCCACGTGTATTTTCTTTCGATTTTGGAAATATACTGGCACACAGACACACTCATTAAAAAACTTTCTAAAATTAAAGTTGCTTATAATTTGTTCCTTTATTGAGTTTAGGGCTTATTTTTGATAAAATAATTTTAGCCCCCCAGAAGGGGTGGCATCTAACACCAGGGTATATAAGCGGAAGCCGGCACTGTGATCTTTTTGTTACTTGTGGCACTCTCTAACTACTCAACAATTTTTACACAAATCGATACAGGTTCAAAGAATTTGAAGAAGAAACCCTTTAGTGACTACTATCACGGTAATTTGAAGTAAGTGCAGTTAATAGAGCCAATACATCAATGTCTTCAGAAACTACAGTAATATTTGTCGACCGTAAATGAATTGCTGTTTGAACCATTGATCTATCTGCATCACTTTCCACCAGACATGATTTTTTTTCGAATAACACGGGTCAATATTTGATCTACGCGGGAACGCCAGAAGCGGTTAGATGCTACTAGGGTTTTTGGTGTCGCTGATTACGATGAAAGGGTCGATTAACCTCCCTCACACCAGGTTCAAGGTCATTTAAAGGTTATTTTAAAGTGTTTTTGAGATAAAAATGTTAAGTACGATTCGAAAAATCCAAAAAAACTCGTTTTGGAAGTCGGCGAATCAGATTTTGAAGTTAATTTACTTATTTAAGGTCAGGTTTATGGTCATTTGAATGTCAAGTGAAAAAAAATAATCAGGAAAAAATATGAAAAAAATCATGCATATTAATATATCCAAAGTGTAAATAAACGCCGGATTCGGATTCGAATTCAGCGACCTCAAAAACATATGCATGAACTTTTCCAGATTATTTTAATGGTTTTTTCTTTACTTGACTTGATCTTAAACCTGACCTGATGGAGGTGCGACCCCAAAAACCATAGTAGCAACTAACCGCTTCCGGATTTCCTGCGTGGATCAAATGTTGACCAGTGTAATCTCTTTCTCAACATTTCCTTAAGTCTACAAAATAAGCAACAAAAAAAAATGGGTAAATATTTTAGTGTTTTATCTACGAGGTTTGAAAAGTCCATGCAAAGTCCAGAGATGGCGAGGTCATGTTTAGTTAGTAGCATCTGTTAAATGAACGCACACCAAGTGTCAGCCATATTGGTCTATTTCTTTGTGTTTGGCATTCGTGTAAATCAAGGAAGTCGAGTGATTTTCAAGAAATGGACGAAAAAGAAGTTCGTGTGGTGATTAAACATTACTTTATGAAGGGTAAAACGCCTCAGAAGACTAAAGAGAAGATTGATAAACATTATGGTGACTCTGCACCTTCGATTGGAACAGTTTACAAGTGGTTTCAAAATTTACGGACTGGCCATATGAGCATAAGTGACGCTGAACGTTCTGGACGACCTGTGGAGGTCACGACTCCAAAAATCATTGATCAAATCCATGATATGGTGATGGATGACAGAAGAGTTAAGGTACGTGAGATTGCTAGTGCTGTGGGCATCCCGACTAAACGGTATAATATTTACATGAACATTTGGACATGAGAAAACATGCAAGATGGTGCCAGATTCTCACGTTGACCAAAAACGGAATCGTGTGAAGTGTTGCAAGGATGGTTTGCAGCTGTTCCCGAAGAATCCGGAGGACTTATGCGTCGTTTCGCCACTGTGGATGAAACATGGATACATTACTATACTTCCGAGACCAAACAACAATCTAAGCAATGGGTTACCAAGGGGGAATCTGCACCAAAAAAGGCGAAAACCGTTCCTTCGGCCGGAAAGGTTATGGCGACTGTCTTTTGTGATTCGCAGGGGATAATCCTCACCGACTATCTGGAAAAGGGTAAAACTATTACAGGTGCATATTATTCATCATTATTGTACCGTTTGAAAACCGAGCAAGAAAAACGCCCACGATTGGCCCACAAGAAAGTCTTTTTTCCATCACGACAACGCACCAGCACACACCTCAGCAGTTGTGGTCGCAAAATTATTGGAAATAGGATTCCAACTCGTTTTACATCCCCCTATTCTTCAGAATCGGCTCCCTCGGACTACTATTTGTTCCCCAATTTGAAATTATGGCTGACGGGACAAAGATTCTATTCAAACGAGAAAGTGATTGCAGACACTGATCGATATTTTGCAAATCCTATTATTTGGAAGGGATCAACAAACTGGAACATCGTTGGACGAAGTGTATTAGCCTAAAAGGAGACTATGTAGAAAAATAAAAAAGGTTTACCCCAAACAAGTAAGTAGTTTTCATTTTTGCACGGACTTTTTAAACCTACCGTATTAAACATAATTTAGAAGGTTTTACATCAATATATTCAACGCATTTGGATTCGGAGGTCGAATTCTCCAGGCTCTCCACTATAAACTAAAAGCACAAATTACCTTTTGGTATGCGAATATTTTAAACAATAATTACTTCTTTAATTTGAGATAATTCCTTAAATATTCGAGTACTTACAAAAAAATCCAGCAATGATTTTAGTGACAAATTAATAAAAATTTAAACAGGTAAGTTACATGTTTGGCAAAACAATTTATACAGTAAAATACAATTGCTAATATAATCTTGTTTCTTTGGAAATAACAAAGCAGATCCCCTCCATGAAAAGCTTCCCAGCAAAATAAAATTTACTTGCCCTTAGCTTGTTCAGAAATTTGCAAAAATAGCTTCTTTATGCAAATGTACATGTGTATAAGCAAATAAGTTTGCTGAATCACGGCGAAACACCTGGAATATATTTCTTGCAGGAAAATTTATTTTTCGTATATTTTACTTTAAAAGCTGCTTTAAAAGGTATTTTTATGCCTCGGATGCTGGGCTGAGGAACTAAATTTGCACTGGATTGCATTAATACTGCTTATTTGTAGACGAGCGCTGCAGGTTTTTTGCAGTTTTTTATTTTATAAGTGGAAATTTGAAGGTGGTTAAAAATAATTTTCTTCTTAAGACTTTCCAGAGTTGGTAAACAAGAGATACCACAAATTGTATAAAAGAATTACATTGGTTTTTATTGTTACCTAAATGTTGGAAAAATATTAAAATATATTTTAAGCTACTTGCTTTGCTATTATAACATTTTCGGTATTGTTTGGTACAGAAGATGTCTTAGCTGAAAGTCGAAGTGTGGAACTACTAATGAATCCGGTGTTGATTTGGTGCTTTCTGCATTGTCGGAGAGCTAACCTGGTTCTCATTGTAGACTCTGGATAATCAAAGGCAATTTATCTTTTTTTTTTCGAAAAAGTTTTAAGATCGGTGGTTTGATATAACCCGCTGCCTAGGGCATTTATTTTGTACTATTTTTTACATACAGGCTAAAAGTTACGAGAGAACAGAGATTATTATCCCATTGCATACGCATAGCTCTTACTGTAAATTTTAAATAATAATATTATTAGTTTTGGTAAAATAACTTAACAAGATCCAAGTACCGAAACATGCAGATATTACATTTTACGCCACATTCTAGATCAGAGGTTCCCAAACTTATTTCGTCTAACGCCCACTTAAAAAAAGGGATATTTTGTAGCGCCCCCTTTTTTTTCACCTTAAAAATCTCAATAACATTTTAGTCTCGTCTGGAGTTTAATTAAACCTATATTCTAAACGAGACTTTTCTTACCAGAGAGAGCAATAATTATGCAACTTTGCAATATTAGGAGTATCTTTTATTTAAAATTAACAACAATCAACATTGAGCAATAATAATTGGTGTATTTGGCGATTTGTCCCTCCCGCATCTGCACTCCGCAGAATCGGACCGCACGAACGTTGACGGACTATAATACAGAATTGCACAAATAAATCGTACGATATTTGTTCGTGCCAAACGTGAATTATAATTGAACCTTCTAATTTCAATTTTATTTTTTCTTTACTTTTACTAGATTAGGTACAAAAAAAATCCCGCATTCGGCAAGTGCTCAGCTTGGCTGCAACCATAGATACTATTTTTAATATGTGTCTTCTGAGGTGGGGATCTCACCTGCGGCACTTGAAGACACGAATATTTTTCAGTGTTTGATACCTATATGAATAGCGTTGCGAACGCATTAAAAATAATAAATATTTAATATATTTTTAGTTCATATTTATACAATAAAATAGGATATAAATATGAACTAATAAATAAATGTTGTGTAGTAGGAAGATTTAAATTTCAGTGAATTTTAAAATATGAAGTAGCTGAAGTTACAAATCACCCATCGCCACTTAAATCACATTAGCGCCCTCAATTTTTTCTGGGCCTCTAACCGCCCCCCTCTAGGCCTTCAGCGCCCACAAGGGGCGTTATTGCCCACTTTGAGAAAGACTGTTCTAGATAAACTCGTTGTGCAACCATACCTTCTACCCCTAAAATATCCCTATTACCGTCCAGATGAAGTCATGCAGACGAGTCTAATTCTTTAAATATACCCACCATACCTGTAGTACTGTATTAAAGCCAACCCTCAATAGTACGCCAAAGCAAGAAATTTTATTTTGGCTCGGCAGCTTAACAGGCGTGAGCCCTGCAGACTAAAAGAGATGTCCAGTGGCTACAATTTCTCCAATTTAGAATTACATCACTTTACGTAAGAGCCCGAGACATTCCAACCACTGCCGGTTGAAAATAGCTAGAGCAAAACGAAAAATGGAGGATCTAAGGACGCTGGGTGGTAGCCTTTGGTTTCAAATGCGCTCTGTCCTTTGTCGACTACGGACAAAAAACCCAAATTAATAGCAAATTTAATGTACACAACATTGGCCTTCTAAAACATTTAGTCCGGGAGGCCACCACAAAAAACCAAGCCATTAAGAGATACGCATGAAACATTTTTTTTATATTCCTATGAACAATAGTCAATTTAAAGCCGCACTGCTGCCTCAGCTCAGCGGGTTCAAACTCCTTTTTTTTCCTTCAAAAAAAAAAACGTTAAAAATCTTTTTTTTTTACAATTCGAATTTTAAGATTTTTTTGTAGCCCTTTTAGTTTTTGAGATATTTACGATTTAAATTTAAAACAAAAAAGCAAATATTTTAAAAACTAAAAGAGTTTTGAAAAAATGTAATGAACAAAAAATATGTAATTCAGTAAGCCCTATAAAAAGGTTATATACACATTTTTAATAAAATAAGTAAAAAAGGAGATAAAAGCAAAAAAGTGATTTTGACCATTAAAAATTTTACTAATATATTTTTGGTATACGTAAGTATACCAGCTCCGATCCATCTAAAAATTAATTTAAAATATTCTTTTTATTAAATGAAACAAACGAATACACGAGGCAATGGGGGTATAAGCTAGTGGCACTGATATTTTGTTTAATTTTTTTTGTCCAATAACTGTACCCATTCTGATCTACTTGAAACTTAATTAATAATAATAAGTGCCTTCTTTATTTGGGTCTTACGAGTATATACCTGACAGGACGCTTAACATTTCCTGATCTCCTATGCTACTATGTGTATAATTCATCGTTTATAGTTATTTACCTAACAAGTGCGGAAAGTGATACTTTTCCGCACGCGACGGCAGTTACGGGTAAGCCGTCAAGGGTGGAAAAGACACTCTCCGTACGTGTTAGGTACAACATTTTTTCTACGAGTGTGTGGAAAAAGTCAAACTAAACAACCATTAGATAATATTTATTTTTACCATTACTACTTATTATTATTAACAATTAATCGTAAAAGAACAGTTGGTAGCATTTTGCAAATGAATCGCAGAGGCAAGTTGTTGTGGGTAAGTTGCGGAGTTGGAGATTGCCGTTGAGGTGCAATTGAACCGGTCGTCTTTACAGGTAACAGAGACACATTGTTGCTTGCTAGAAGACGGTACAATGGGCCTTGAGTGCGTTTTGCTGTGTTCAAAGGTAGATGAATTTTGGGATAATATTTTGTTTGATAAGTCCTTCTTGAAACTTGTAGAGCTTTCTAGGTAGCCTTCTGCAACAGATGATGACTTCCAACCTCCAAGTCTTTTAATATTCGTTATGCCTTCACCAGAATTAACTAACATTGTAGCTGAGGAACGGCGAAAGCTATGTCCCGTGTAAAGTTCTGGGTTTGGAAGACGTAAATAGGCAGCTATTTCAGAGGGCATCTTGCCAAAAGTATTTATTCCTATGCACTGGACAGTACAAGCCAATTTTTTGTAAATAACAAAAAATCTTCTATGTGTTTCGGGCTTTCGTAAACTGTAATACTTTCTATACAAAGCTAGATATTTTCCACAAACTTCGGCTAGAAGGGTTTTGGAGTCTGGAATATTTACAATTAAAAGATTCTCCTTATCGTCAATATCATCAATGCTAATTTTCCAGCTAGTCCGAAAATTGTAGCCTATCTTCATCGCTAGATAGACATCATTTGGAGCATCAATAATAAATTTTGCTATTTCATCTTTGAGAAAATTTTGGCCTTCCTGGGTCTAAATCCCACATTTTGCTTCTTCAAAAATGATGTAACTTTGAAAAATTTGCTTAAATCCATGTTCTTTTCGATCTTAATGACACTTTTTAACATGGAATACCTTAACCATAAGGTAATTGGGTTAACATGTTTTAGCAAGTTCCGCGAAATATGCCATAAAAACTTCTTCTTTCATACTTTTGATTTTTTTCTCGCCACACCAGCTTGTAAATGCTGTATATTCTTTCTCGTACCTGTGCCTCGACTTGGACGGCAACAAATCTAAATTTGCTATTTCGGCTGCTTTGAGAATGGATTCAGGTAATTCCTCGTCAGAAGACTCCATGGGAAACGTTTTTTATTCAAAATCGACGATACTGATCAGAATGTACTAAAGACACTTAATTATCGATGACTTTTAATGACTTTGATCTTTTATAATAGGGACACCGGCACCGGTCAAAACTAAAAATCTGACAAGCAAGTTTAATATATACCAGGATGTTTAAAATAATGTTTTTAAAACAATATTAATTTTTAGTGAATATTTCGTTGATTTTACACCTAATTTGTACAAATAAAAGAATACTATGCCAATGATAGAATTATACAAACTTCAGAATTAAAAACATTTTAAGTACCTGTTTAAGTGGGAAATTTGCAAGGGTTTAATTTTCCGCACTAGTACGGAAAAGTGATTATTTTCCGCACTGGTGCGGAAAAGTGACACTTTCCAAACTAAATTGCGTGCGGAAAAGTGCTGCTTTCCACACGCTAGTAGAAAAAATATTTTTATTATCGATTTAAATATTAATATCAATTATTTGTAAAAACAGTTACTCGTTCAGAATGATCTTGAAAAAATTTTAATCGTTTTTTGGTCATTATAGATATCAACAACATTATTGATAATGAAAGTTGTACCAGAAATGATCAGTTGTCAAACTAACCTATTTTTGTTCAAAAATATTTTTTCTTAAAATGGCAACATGACACAAAATTTGGTTGAATAGACCTACGCAGCTGTTTATTTTAATTATTATTTTAAAATTAATAAAAATAACATATTTTAAACAAGTTTGTCGGTGTAGCTTTAACAAAACGAGTAAGTATGTACCGTGACGGTGGCGCAGCTATAAAGGAGGGAGGGAATACCAAGAGACATAACCCAAAAATTAGGCAACATTTTTTATCCAATGTAGCTAGAATAAGTCCAACGTTTTACAAAAAATAACAATAATTTAAAAGTATCAGATTCTTGTATATTACTCAAATATCAAAATCTAATTGACAGTGATAAAAAATTACATGATTTGCAGTTACATAATTGTCCTAATACAGTGGATATCATATGCATCCAAAGCGCAGCATTCTATACCAACCATAATTTTGATTTTCGTAATTCGTAAATGAATTTTTAGATTAATGTGCCTACTAAACCAAACATATTATTTTAAAATAATGTTTTAATGGATGCAAAAGTATTAGTTAGGTTATTATATCCAACGTTAAAATAAATAAAGCATTTTTAATTGTGTTCTATTTTGCCATTTTGTATCTTATTTTTCTCTTGAATATTGTTCAGTGTCAGTAGGGTTTTTGCATTTCGAGGTTTGTATGTCTTTATTATGTCGTTTAACCGGAAAATCAAGAAAAAATAAAGTCAAAATTCGCTTCTTCTCCATTCAGAATTTAATACTAGGTCAAAGGCAATTTAGATTTTATTAAGAAACCTTAGAATTTGCTTTCTTTATATAATATAATAATTAAGAAGACAATTTCACACTTAAAATTGGTATGTTTTTTTAAAGGTAAAGCATTAACTTAAATTAAAAAAGACAGTTCAGTAAACTTCCTTTTAAAAACTTAAAAAAAAGTAAACAGCAGCTTTTAATACATATGTCAAAGTTTAGAAGAATAATATTTATATACAGACCTTCGTGTACCGCGTACAAACATACACAGGGCAATCATAATTTTTTATGGAATCACCTCAACGACACAAAACACGGCATTGTAAGAACCCTTGTGGATAGAGCTTTAAAATTTCAACAAATTAGAAACACTTCAAAAAGAAATTGACAACATTGAAAAAAATTGACATTCTACAAAACTGATGAACCGTGTGTTTTTAATAAATTAAAACAATGGAAATCCAAGAAACATTTTTCATTTATTCTACACCATTGTCTGTGCCTTTAGGTATATTATATACTCACATTTAAAACCTACAATTAGAATCGTATTCTAAAGCCCTCAAGCAACAGCTGCCTTTTTATATAAAATTGTTCTTCAGCACTCCCGCTGATATTCTCGTTATCCCGCATATTATAAACTTGTAGAGAAATTCCAAAACTCAAAACTTTTGTTATAAAGGGAATTTCTGTCTCTTAAGCTATACGTTTTACATTTAGGCAAAACATATGAAACTGTTGGCATTGTTTTGCCTTTTTGGAATGTAAGGTTAAAAGTTAAGAGAATTTATTAATATTAAATTTAATAAAAACATTATATTCACATTTTATGAAAGTTGATATATTTGAAACAAGGCACATTTAAATCTAAAAAATAAAATACATATGTTGTATGTAGAGATGTAAGCCGCGAATATTTCTAAGCGAAATTCGCTGCTATGTTTACCCGAATATTTGCGTTTAAATTACTGCCGCCATCTTCATGTAACTGCTGATTTTGTAACTTATCTCGTATTGCTCTTCTTTTTTAAATTGCGCCTGTTGTATGGTCAATTGTGATTTTGCAACAATAGTGATTAAAGCGCCATCTGCCTTTGACATCTTTCAATTGGAAGTGGGGTGACTGGGCTGTGGGAAAATCTCAAATTGTTTTATTTTCGTTTTAAACAAATTTTTGCAAGGTAAACATGTAACATATTATTTACTTGTGGCACAGCATAACTTACAGCAGCACGATCTCTCCGTTGCGCCACCTTTGATATTTTTAAGCACAAAACACAAAAGAAACGCACACGAAACGATTACAATTTCAATTAAGTAGACAGATCATTTTTCAGCAAAATGGCGCGAACCTGCGCGAGGAAAATGACCGCGAATTAATATAATCGTGCCGCCCTTTGTTAGTTATGCTGTGATACCACTTTGATTACGGTATGTTGTGGTTACGTAGCATTTTTTTTATTTGTTACAAAAATGGTCCTTGAATTGCAGTAAATTAAGATGGCGCTGGTGTTCTAGGGGACCATTTTAAACTTCACGTTATTAAATGTTTATTAAAATGTTATATAGTAGTACGGTGTTTATTTTTACTTGTACACAAAACTTTGTTTTGTGTGTTTTTAAGTACATAATATTGTAACGTTGGCTTGTCTGTAGAGTATGTTAGTAAAAATTAAAACAAAAAACGATAAACTACTTTTTGTGTCCTGTTGGTTATTCCTCGAAAATAAATAGCGTGGAAGCTCTACTTAAAGCTCTTTTATGTTTGTATTTAATTTCGGTAGTAAAAAATAAGTTCGCGAATATTTGCGAATGTTCTTAAAATTTCCGGAAATTTAACATCTCTAGTTAAACACGTCTGGCAAACAAATTTCTTACAGGCACAGATTTTCAGTGCGATAAAAGGAAATTCAATTAAATAGGCAAAGGCTTGAGCGAAATAAAGACAGACAGAAGCCGTGCAGTCATGGAATCCCCTTCTACCGACCCAAGAAAAAGAGGGGAATACCGTGGCCGCACTGCGACTAGACACACGTTGAAGTATTGGTTGTCAATCGCATTTTTGGAAGATTTTTTACGATATTTTCGTTTTTATGCGGTCATGTTAATTACTGTTGTATTTAGTACATTGCGTTGCGCGCGTCTTTGGTCTAGACTTTTGTAAGCTTTATTAGGTACTGTAAGCGACAGCTCGAAATCGGTGTAATATTGCGGCGTGCTAGGAAAACACGGGCTTGCCGCTGAATGCTCGACACCCTCCACACTAGCCTCAGGCCTTACCGGCGCTTCAATAGTTTGAATACTATGTATTTGGATTTTATTGGGTCTTCAAGGGTAATATTGCAGGCGGGCAGGAGGGTTCCTGTGAATTTATTAAAAATCAATTTGTGGAAAAATCAGGGTTTAATTTTCTTAGCGCTATTCTTGCGCCCTTGTCAGTAAAATATTGTTTATTTCCGTCTCTATCGCATGGGGGTAACGAGATGAAACCCTGAGGTACCGGCCGTTTCAGAGTTCTACCTCGTGCCAGGCCAATTAAAGACTTTTCTTTATTTTGTGACAACAATTTTATTTATATCAGTTTACTTACCTAATTACAAAAAGTTCCAAAGTTTTTATTTTCCAATATATTAAAACAAAATTACAAACCTCTTTAAAAGGGTTAAATTTAAATTAAATTTTAAAAGTTTACGATTGCCGAAATAAATAAAAAATATAATAAACAGCCTTTTATCAAATCTCCAGGATCGTAAAAATTTGAACCGGAATTAAAATATTTTTGGGGAACAGATTCCACAGTTGAAAAGTAATGACTCTTATAGTTTTAAACACTAGGCCACATCCTAACCAGTAATTCTAGGTTTTTTCTCGCTTATTTAAAGCAACCATCAACTTCCTATAGAAGCACAAAATAAACAACACACGAAGCCACGCTTCAATCAGACCCACTGGTCACACTTGCTATCCGAGCAATAAAAAAAAACTTTTTATAGGAAGGAAAACAAAAAAAAACAAATAATTAAACCTTCGAGATTATTAAAAAAAAAACTAGAGAAAAAAGAACCGTAAAAAAATAAAATTATATTAAATCTAAATCCAAATAGAAAAATATATTTACAATATGATTCAAAATAATTACGGAAAAAGATAGCCTGATTCGATTCGCAGGTCACTCTAGTCTTGATGCCGGCGCGGCGGCCGAAGCGAAGACAGCGTCGACCGGCATGCAGTCGTCGTCGTAATCCCATATGAGCGGGGTGCCCAAGGTTGCCAGATCGACGATCAACAAATTCTTTAATGCATAGTTATTCTTAATTGTTATTTCTGTTCTAAAAAGGATACTAGCCAAAAATAAAGGTACTATAATTTTTAAAATTATTTACCAAAGATTTCTACTGATAATGATTAGCGCAAATAAATATATTTTTTTGAAGGGAACCCAATTTCGATAAATGTATGGTCAAAAATATTCTATTCCTAATAAATATTTTATAAAATGACAACACTGTCGACAATATTCTAACAAATCGCGGATGCCGTCGGTCATCGTTGTATTTGGAGGCGGAATAGGGGAAATTGTTGTCGTTCTCTTTTCAATCTGGCATTATACCGTATGTATCCTACTCTTTTACGTTAAAATTGGCTTGCAAGCCCTTGCCTTGCCAATCCTGTATGTAATAAGCACGTATTTACAAATAAACTTATATTTTTATCTGTACACTAGTAATTTAATTTTTAAATTGAGCTACCAGATCCCTATTTATTTTTAATTAATAGTTAAAAAATAATTCTATGGTAATGTTATAAATATTTTAAAGCAGTTTATTCTTTGCAAAAACGAATTTACAATCCTAAAAATGACATGTGTGGAGCTAATCGACAACCCAAATTTAAAAATGCTACATACACCAATAAAAGAGATAGTTTTATAAACAGACTGGGTTTTAATATATAAAACTTCTCTAATTTTAAAAATATCCAAAAAATGCAACATTATTGGGACAAGAAACAAATACAGTCAGTTATTAATTTCTTTTTTAACAGTTGTTGCAAATGGGTTTACAAGGAATAAAAAATGTCTAGTGGTTAACAGACTTATTACTCTCTTTATTTTTGTGAACATCTAAAATTACTGGCGCTTTGACATTTCCTTATAAGCCAAACTTGTTATATTATCAGGTCCTATTAAGAAGTCGCCTAATATTCCTCATTAGTACAATTCTCGGTGACATCGTGGTCAATGACCCTGTCCATCAGGAAAAAATGATAATAGAGGCATGTTGTTAAATTCATCGATGAATCGTGCGCACTAATCGCTGTTTCATCAAGGCGTTTTTAAATTAATTGATGAAAAAGCGCTAAAGAAAGATGGCCGTTGTTTTAGTAGGATATGGACAAGGATAAAACTAGCGGTAATCTAGTGTGACGTCACGATAGATTATAGCGCTAAACCATCTGATGAATTTAACAACACGCCTAATGAATGATTATAGAATATTTGTCGATGCTTTAAAATTATTAATCTTGACAAATTTAAAGGACCCCGGACAAATCTTATAGAAATTGGGTCCCGGTCCAATTAGCTGAAAATTAAGTATAGTATTCCTAAAGGGATTCTGAGCAATAGTCTTTATGGACACAAAGCCGAAAAATGGATAGTTTTTTTGTTATCGCACTTATAAGGTGTAAAAATCGTACTAAAGGCGCGTTTTCCTAGCTGCGGGTTATACTCCGCAGGCCGCACCGCAAGCAAAAAGGGATTAGTGTTTTCCTAGACTTTTCGGAGTACGGAACTAAGTTCTCTGTAGCATAAACTATGAGTGAAGTTAAAAAAAGAAAAACTGTGTAGTGCCTTAACAATGACAGAATTAATTGCGATAAATGAAGAAACGTTGATTTTAGAGAGTATAAGTGAAGAAAGAAAGTCTGTAGTTCGCCATCACATAAATCCCAGAGCATCCGGTGACCTGCTACTAATTCTACTAACTGTTCATCATCAGCGGGAGTAAACGGGTTCTTAGACATTTTAAAATGCCACTAAATACATGTACAAACGACACCCACTTCGCTATCTCGCAGCGGACTGCGGGGAGATTCCTCTAGAAGCAGTCGCTACGGCCCGCAATGTGAACTCCGTTGGCGGGGCGCGGCCTACGATTCCTAGGAAAACACTCTGACGTAGTACTGTGTGTTGGGTGCTCTGCGCACGTTCAATACCGCACTCCGCTGCGGCGTATAACCCGCAGCTAGGAAAACGCGCCTTTAAAAAATAATATTATTTTCCTATATTAGTTATATACAGAATTATGTTAATATTATTCTCTTACTCATACTTATACATACTCAAAAAAAACCAGATTCACACCTATAACTACACACACCATAACTTTTTTACACTATAGAAAACATTTTTAAAAATTCTCGAAAGCGAATTCCATTTTTAAGGCTATATAAGTAACTTAGCTTATGCTGCAATTATAAGTATTTTTTGAATGTTTATTTTAATTACTTTATGATAAAATTTGTCGTACAGGGTTTAAAAGTTAAAATTTAAGAATACGATTGATTGAAAGATGTTGGTTGAAAAATAAGGTTACAGGGTTATTTTAAAGATGACTCTATAAATACTATCATATAACATTAAGGCTCGTTGTTCTAGGCCTAAGAGCTTGACAAGGTATTTCCTCGTAAACATAAAATAATACGAAAATAATAGTATTTTTTGAGTACAATTTTTACACCTTATAGGTGCGATAACACAAAAACTATCCATTTTTGGGCTGTGTGTCCATGAAAACTATTGCTCAAAATCCCTTTAGAAATACTATACTAAATTTTTAGCTAATTTGACCGGGACCCAATTTTCATAAGATTTGTGCGGAGTGTTCCAAAAATGTGAAAGAGGAAGTTCTACAATTTTTTGTTGTCCAAAAAATATTGAAAAACGGTGCCGTTATTTCAAAAAAAGGAGGGCGAGGCTGTTGCTGAAAACAATAGGGATATTTTATTAAAACCTATACCTTCATAATTTAAAACATGAGTTCCAAAAAGATTGATAACCGAAAGTATTAGAAAAAATATTTGGATTTAAAGAGGGAAAGGGGTGAGCAAGCCAAAGTGCAATTTGAAGAATATCAGAACTCCAGTGATCAGCGACCAGAAAAGAAGCGGAGTTTGCTAGCAGATCCAAACATTCTTCAACTCCTTGACGAACATTCGCGTAATGTAAAAAGACTATATGATTCTCTTAAAGCTGGCCATTATGAAAATGCTGTTACATTGGAGAATACGTATAGACCTTTGGCAAAACTAATATCCGAGTCGATACAGTATGGTAAACAGTCTACAGCATTTACACCCAAGTCTGTAAAAAGACGACAAAGTGAAAACTTTTCTCCGACAGTAATAAAAAAACCACGATTCCGACCTAATTTTACTGGTCCTGTTCAAAAACATGACGAGCTAGCTGCTCAAGAAGAGGAAGAATATAACGATAATTCAATTGATGCCGAGCCACAAGAAGACAGTTCACCAATGGCTTAGGATATGAACGATGGCGAGGAAGCTGATTTAAACAGAACTATGTATGAACATAACCCTGAAGAAAGTTACTTTGACGACGAGTTTAGAGTCGATCCTCAATTTAATCCTGTTCAAATGGATAGCATTGCCGAAGGATCCTTTAGGGAATATCTAGATCAGTATAATCCGCTACCGAGAGAATATGTGAAAGGATTTATAACTGATACGGAAAACGAGTACGATCACACATATTTAAAACATGATTTAACCACCGATCATCTAACTTTTGGCGATTCTCGACTTGAATTTGATGTACCGGATATTTATATTAAAGTGGAAAAATGTACTGGAACTCCTGGACTATATAAACTTTTATTTAAAACCAATCCGTTAAAAAACATATTGACAGCACTGGATGATCGAACATTCACAAAAAATATTTTGCTAACAAATGCAAAAGAGAAATTTGAATGAAAAGGAACAACATGCTGGAAATAGAGGTATTAAATATATGCTAACAATTAAACCATTACTTGAACGTATAAAGAAGGAAAATGCAAGAAAGCAGAGAGAACGTGATAAGCAGTTACGAATTACACGTGCACAACAGCCTCAGGGTTATGGCTTACCAATCGATAGTCAGTCAGGTTTCAGACCTCTAACTAGTTATAAAACATTTTCCAATAATAAAATTAATTACGTTTACTGGGATGATCCAAATGAACTTGTGGATAGATTAAAATTGTTAAGCTGTCGGCAAGCAAGGAAGCTGGTAATAACTCTCATGAAAATGAGATTTTAAGTATTATTGAAGAGTTAAGGAAAGCTGGTATCATTGAATAAACTGATTAGACTTAGTAACACAGTATCATTTCTACGATGACTCTCGACAAATTCCGACGTAATTTAACACATCCCTATCATTCAGTAAAAAAGCTTAAAAAATAAAATGATTTAAAAGATATTCCTGTGCGTTTTATACCTTTTATAAATACTATAGGAATGCAAGAGCCAGCGTAATAACAAAAAAGTATACCAGGAATAATAAAAGTTGACATTTACCCTAAAGTAATAAAATAAAATCTTAAACTTAATACCAATGCAAAAATGTCAATAAAACAAATATTTTTTTAAGTGTCATTCTTTTATGTTAGTAGAAATATGCAATACTATTTGCATTATAAAACGCGTTTCGATCGAAAAAAATTATTGTAAAATTTTATATTACATTTTATACCTATTTCTTTTTCTAGAGAAATATTGTTTTTTTAATTGGGACAGTCCAGGTAAGGCCTAAGTACTAACGAACCGTTGGTGTCTTAAGTGTGGTAGGAGGCAGCTTATTTAGATGGTACATAAACTCTTAGAGACCTGGAGGAAAGGAAAAACTTTTGTGGTAGAAAATTCCATAGTCACACCCTAGGAATGAAGGAACGAACAAAGTAAGACGTCCAGGATCTCTTGGGTTTGACTGTAAGAGAATGCAAAAAAATGGCACTACGTGATGCCCTATTGAGAGTTGCTAAAAGAGAAATTGTACTGGCCACCTCCTAAAAGCAGCAGCCGTAAAACTACCCATAAACGAGCGACAGGTCCCCTACAGCCTGTCGGTGGACAAAAAAGAAAGCTTTTCTGTAAGCCTGGGATCATTATTGGAAGAAACAGCTTTTCTTTAAATGGAATTAGGAATGCTAAGCGTAGAAGACATAAAAACAAGATTCTAAAGAGGGTCTGATAGGAGGGAGAGAAATACTTTCTGGCTCAAAAGAGCTCCAGCTCTTTTAAAGCTGATAAGGATATGGATATAATGTGTTTGAACCAGTTAAAGTTATTCTCAAAAGTAACGAAAACAAGATTAAATGACTCCTTGTTTAGCAGAACTTGGTTGCTTATATGTAATAGATGAGAATTGACAGACTTTTTTCGTAACAGCAAACATGCCTGTGCTTTGGTGGTATTAAACTGGACCAGATTATCGGCGCACCTATTTTATTCTAAGAGCCGAAGAGAGATCGTTCTTCACCCATCTGTTAACCAGATGAAACTCATTTTTTTGTTAATCTTACACAAAAACAAATGCATTTTGACTATATTGCCCATCAAAATATGGTCAAGACTATTTTTAATTAAATAAACTTTAATCAACTTTTTTTAAACTTTGACTATGTGATAACCAAATAAATTTTGTTTATATCGAAATTTTAAACCGTACAAAACATGCCTAGCTGGTCTTGCCCGCTTATTTTTAGTCAAGACTATCTGGCGAGCCAGTGCAAACAGGTAAGTTTTTATAAGTGACTATTATAATTTAAGAATAAAGATAATTAAATATAAAACGCGTTGATATACTCTTGCCAGCGAAAAAATGTTCAAGTGACATATTTTCAAGCTTTGAAGTTTATAACGCAGTTGCGCGCGAGAGAGAGAGAGAGCGAATCGCAGGGCAAGTGTGGTAGAGGAAGACAAAGTATGGTCGCTGCGCCCGGCATATTTGTCAAATCAGAGAGAGTGCGCAAGATTGTTTTATATTGAACAGTGAAAGACAGAGCTTGTCTATAATCTAGTAACATTTCAAGTGACAACTAATGATAACCAAAAAATTTTAGAGATTCTTTGGTTAGCTAAATATCCTTGTAATTAAATTTTTTTTGCATCCAAAAATTCAACATTAATAAGCAGTTTTTAAATGTCTCATCATTAAAATTATTAGCAGAATTTTTTTGGTAACACACAAAACACTTTTTATCCATTTTTTTAAATTTAGTTTTTAGTGACATTATAAACTTTAAAGCTTGACAATACGTCACTTGAACATTTTTTCACTGGCAAGAGTATATCAAGCGTTTTATATTTAATTAACTTTATTTTCAATTGATAATAGTCACTTATAAAAATTTACCTGTTTGCACCTGCTTGCCAGATAGTCTTGACTAAAAATGAGCGGGAGAGACCAGCAAGGCATGTTTTGTACGGTTCAAAATTTCGATTTTACAAAATTTATTATCACGTAGTTAAAGTTTGAAAAAAAAGTTGATTAAAGTTAATTTACATAAAAATAGTCTTGACCATATTTTGATAGGCAATATAGTCAAAATGCATTTGTTTATGTGTAAGATTAACAAAAAATGGGTTCCATCCGGTTAACAGATGGGTGAAGAACGATCTCTCTTCGGCTCCTCTACTATTTAAGAATACGTTAAGGTCTTGTAAAAGAGATATCTGCATTACCCCGCGCTTGCTTCCAAAGCTTAGAGGCTGGCTGGAGAAATTGAATATTAGAGTGGAGGCTGCTGTCAGCAAAACTGTGAGATTGATTGTGAAATAGTGAAGATCGTAAATGTGTAAAAGATATATTTTTGGTGTCAGTACTGAGCCCTGGGGCACCCCCAGCATTAACTTGGTAAAAGCTGGAAAAATGATTTTCTAAAATTACTGATATACGTCGATTAGAAAGAAGACTAAAAAGCCAAGAACAAAGCTTAAGTAAAATATCTTAGGAACAAAAAAAGATGCTGTGGATCTTTTGTGACAAATTTTTTTAAAATGATTGCCGGTATGCCATCCAGCCTGTTTGACCCTTAAAATGATATCGGACATTTTATCAGAAATTGGGATGTTGACAGACAAAGATAAACTGGAGTATTAAGGGTAGTATTGGCAGCAAATTCTTTGGCAAGTTGGTCGGCTTTTCCGTAAAAAGAAAAAAACAATTATATCTACAAAGGTTAGGGGAGGAAAAATCTAAAATCTAAAATTAAAAAATTAAATAAGTAGTTCTATTATAACCTACAGTTCCAATATAAAATATTTTTGTGAAAAACACTTAATAGAAAATTCATAAAACAATCTCTCAGTTTTTCTTTAATAAAATAGTTTGTTCAGTTTTAATGGTCATAATGACATTTTTTTAAAATCTACAGAAACTAAATGCTTATGGTAAAATAGCTGACAGTCTGCCATTTGCTTACCAGTATATGCCTTTTACTGGACCTTTAATCATTATTGCATTGGGATCCCAAAAATGTCCAATTTTATGCCTTAGAGAAAAAACATTTTTCGCTATTCCAAAAAATTACTTAAAATCGGCCAAATTCTAAAGAAAAGAAGCATTTTAATATTTTGGGAATTATTTCAAGAGTTACCAAAGAAACTTCAATAAAGCTCGGCATTCTTTTTTGAGCCAAAATTTATTGCTTACCTTTTCACCTGTAGACTCACTATTTATCCTAAATTATATCCATCCATGCTTGATTTTATTTAATTAGGAGCCGATTACCTTATTATTAATACACTCTGCACCGACGAGCTGCAGAGCACCCGTCTCCCTTTTTAGGTGTTTTCACGACTATACTGGCCTTAATTTATTTAAAAATAAAACTTTTTGTTATTTTTTTTTATGTAGAACAATAAAAGCAAAGTAACATTTGGGTATATTTTTTCTATAAACGCCAATTATGTCAAATATATTTTATATAAATACAGAAACTGTAGAAGAAAGTAAACAGTAATAATGAAGAAAATATATAGGATCAAATATTTTTTATTTTGGGTTTTCTATCCTGTAATAAGGAATATATTACCATATAAAATGAAGTTTGTATCAGGAAAACACATGTACAATCTGCATAATAAAAGGTTCTCTGCAGGAAAATTTTATTAGTTTTCTGACATTTTTCACACCTCTATTGTATGCATTTTGTACGAGAAATGAGATATATTACTAGTTTAATATTTAAGTTGCCTTTCGCTAGAACATTTTTTAGGCCAGACAGGAGTGTATATTGCTTTTTAAAATATATTTTATTACCTGAAGCTATGTTTTAAATATTCACTAGAGCCCAATTTTTAAAATATATGTATCGGTACATGCTAAATTCTACAAGAGGTCCCATAATTAATGATTCTTAGCAAAACTTGGTTTAGTGTAAAAGCTAATAACTACTTTACTTTACTTTTTCGTATCCGGAATAAGTTTCTCGGCCCAGTATTGGGCCACGTCCAATGCTTCGGGTTTGCCTAGCCATAAGTCGTTAAGGGAACACTGCATGGGGCAGTTTGGGCATGTCAGGAGATGTTCCATTGTCTGTACTGCGCCACAGTTACACTTGTCGTCAGGTGGCTCGGATAGTCTCCATCTGATCAAGTTTGTTTTTACAGGTGCGACATCAGTTCGAATGCGATTTAGCATCTTCCATGTTTTAAAGCCACTTAAGACACCACTGAGCAGGTCCTCTAAGAGAGGATAGTTGGCAGGTGGTTCATCCAACGGATCTTTAAGAAAACGGTGTCTGGATTTTAATCTGTGAGATGTTGGGCAGCTGGTGGCAAATAGGGTATGGCGATCATCAAAGGTTTTTTAAAACTTTTCAGAGTGTTCGTGAGCTGTCCTTTTTGATTTGGGATCGCTGAAACCTGCGGCTCTGTACGGATTTCCCAGTTCTGTGGGTTTTATGCATCCCGTCGTGATAATAATCAAGATATATGATGACAAAATTAAAATTTCATTTTTGATTTTCCTAATTAACTTATTGAAAAACCAACGTATTTGCCTAGCATTTTGCGCCTAAGACTTTTTGTTGTACGAAATTTTAGTTTGTTAACAGTTTTGATGTACCGCTCTCTGTGGCACTCTGGGTACATAAATGCAAGTATAACTTTTTTGCTTTAGTGTTTTTATGTTAATAAAATATTTATTTTGTCGTCGTTTTTTATGCAAAAAAAGGAAATTTGGTAAATGTCTTCTTCTACTTCTTCTTCTTCCTGGGAGCAGTCTTGATTCACTACCGGAGGTAGCGCAGCCTCTTGGACTTTTTGTGCCTAATCTCCCATTATCTTTTATACCAATCCTTCCATTACTTTTGTTTCTTTTACAAGTCTGTATAACCCCAAGACTGATTGATTGATATATTCCTGTGAGTTCATTTTCGGTTGCCCAAATAATACCTGCCTTTTGTGATTAACTGTTGCTTCCACATTTCACAGTCTTTTTGTTTCATTCCTTGCACTCATTTACCTTGGAGTCCCCAGTGAGCCTGGCTTTGTTTTTAATGGTCCTCTTGTTTTATATGTGCCCTGTTAGTATTAAAATAAGTGGGCAAAGCAAGTTCATTTTCCTACTAATAGTTTTTCTAATGTTAATTTTAATCAAATGATATGAAACTATTTCCACCCGGGATTTATTCTAACAGAGGGGGTTTTTTTCAGTTTTTTCCTCGTGTTGTTCGAAGACCAGCGCAGGTTCGCCCTTGTTGGGGCTTTGAAAAAGGGCAAAATTCGGTAAAATATGGATTTGGATGATCCAAGTCTCGCTTCTCTCTTCACGCTTTTGCTGCATCCAAGTTCCTGGTACCCAAGGAGTTACGCTGTCGATGTTCTCCAAAAATTTTTATTCTATTCAGCTCTATGTTACCTTGAGGTTTACTAGTCCCCCCAGTGACGCCTGGCTGTCTGTTATTATGCAGATCCGCTTGATTTATAATGTCGCCCTAAGTAACTATTTTTGAGATATTTAAAATAAAAGTGGTCAATGTACAAAGTGTCCCATTTTGACACTTATATAGGGTATTTTCGTAAATGTTAATTTTAATCTAAAAAATAGGATACTGCAAGCTGATTGGTCAGCCCGGTATTTACCGTCCCCGCTGACTAATCAGAACAAGCGTGCGAAAAAAAATCTTTACTTCTATGCTTCTTTCTCTCTTGCACGCTTGTTCGCAAGACCGAGCGGCAAGGTTTACAGGCAGCCTTGCCGTTCGGTCGTGCAAACAGCTGTTAAAACTGTTACCCCGCCGATCATTCAGCGCATGGAGCAAGAGAGCAAGATTACTGCGCTTTCTCTCTCGCACGCTTGTTCGCACGACCAAGCGGCAAGTCTACCTCTATGTATAGGTATTAGTCTAGTCCACAAGAGTGTTTCCTGCAAAAAATAGTTAGAAGGCTTCAAAAAAATATAATCGATAACTCATTCGACGCGAATGCAAATCTGAGACAAGCGTTTTGATTATTTTTTCTGCCAATGTAAATTTTAATTGTTATTAACAAATAATGAAATAAAAAAAAATGTATAATGAGGACAAAAGATCGCCATCCCCTATTCGGAATTTTCAGTGGGTCTCACAGACTGAAATCCAGACACCGATTCCTCGACTACGTTTTGGATGAGCCGCCCACCAGACTATCCTTTGTCAGAAGTAGCGCCAAATGGTACTGCATGTAAATGGAAAACGTGGAGAATGCTAAACCGTATTAGAACTGGGGTCGCCCAAGTAAAAACCAACCTAATTAAGTAGAACCTCATTTCAGAAACTGACGACAAGTGCGAATGTGGTGCGGTGCAGACGATGGACCATCTTCTCACATGCACTGAGTGTCCTGCAACTTGTTCCTTGGACGATCTATGGCTAGCGAGACCTTAAGCATTGGACGTGGCTTAATACTGGGCCGAAAAGCTATAAAGCACTCCGGACACGAAAAAGTAAAGTAAGATTATTTTTTCTGCCAATGTTAATTTTAATTGTTATTAACAAATAACGTAATAAAAAAAATTAATGTATAATGAGGACAAAAGTTCAAAACAATTTTGTTAATTGACAATTGTCTAACTTGGTAAAAAACTAACTTTAAGTTACATTTTTAACGGGAATAAATTTTTTAAAGTATTCTGTATACACCAAAGTTTTTTAAAATTTTTCCATTAATATTTAATACCCTTAAAAAAATATTTAGTTTGACGTAATCGGTTTTGACGCGAAGTGCGCAACCAAAAATGTCGCGCGAAGACCCTTTTTCAGCGTAAAATTAAAATTATAAATAATGATAAGATAGAACTCAGAGAGTTGAAACTTTTTTATCGGAAATTCCGAAAATTTCCTCCTTTTTTAAGGATCTTTTTTCAGTTTCCGCTATCTTTTACAGTTTTAAAGTTATCATCAAAAATCTAAATGTCTTTTTTATTTATTTCGTTTTTTGTTAATAACAATTGCAATTTTTATTGGCAGAAAAAATCCTTAAAACACCTTCCTCAAATTTGTATTCCGCGTTGAATAAGCTATCGCTCATATTCTTTGAAGCCTTTTAACTATTTTTTGTAGGAAACACACTTCTCGATTAGACTATATACGCCTAAAGGCTAAAACTGCAAAATTAACATTATTATAATTATTTGGCATCCATACTTGCTCCCGCATTCGGGACTGTAGGCACATCGAAAATAAATTGTACTATAAACAAAACCGTAGCTCTTATTATTTTCACTGTCAAGGTATTTTTGTTATAACTAAAAATCACTGCTAAAATGAGTGCGCACTCAGTACACCCATGTCGTTTTTTAACTTACTTTATTAGGTTATATTTAACTTATTTAGTTATCCGGTAGTAGAAATAAGCTTATAAACAATGATCAACTTAAATATACTTTTGCTGAAATTTAACATTCATATTGGACAAGTTAACTGATTACAAAAGCCCCGCAAGCTGCTTACGAAAGTTCTTATTGTCTACCGAAATACCCAATTAAACAAACATTCCATATTTTGACCGGTCAGCTTTGCAGTAAATTTTCAGTAGCCATTATTCTCGGCATATAAATCATTTATCCAAAATAAAATGATTACTGGTTTTAACTCAAACTTGGTTGTTTATTTTGTCTGTTCCCATTATGACTTTGCTATAAATTATGCATTCGGGCAGCAACAAAAGATTTTACAAACTAGAAAATGAACGGTAGGTAAAACAGTACAAGGGTTAACATTCAAACTGATCTCTGACGTTGTTTTTGTTAACTTAAGGGTGAATAGGTCTGATTATGCTGCCAACGGCGTGACCCGTATTCATTCTAATGTAATAATATCTTCTTTTAAAAATTTTTTTAGAACTTTGATTTTCCTTTTATAATATACATAATACTTAGGCTTTAAAAAAGTTTTTGATGGCTATTCCAAGGAGTTAAAAAAAAACAATATTTGAAAGAAAGGTAATAGTTAGGCATTTTTTGGATATTTTTGACAACATTGGTACACCGACGGCAGAGCTGGGTAGGAATCAAATCCAGGAATCAATATCTTTTTAAGGATCCTAAGGCTGGAATCGATTACTTTTTGAAAATAGGATCCGTAATCTGGATTCGTTCTATAATTTTAAAATAATCCGGAATCGATTTCTTTTTAAAAGGATCTGAATCCAAAAAGAAATCAATTCCTTAAATTTTTAATGCCAAGTCAAATGCCAAAATTCGCCATTTTAATTTTTTTAATTTTCACCCAAGATTTACAAATTTTAACCTAACCTCCCTAAAATCATTATATCCTAAATCTGAGGCAAATTGATTTATAAATGTCAAAACCCGTCATTTTAAATATTTTATTTTAAATGTCCAAATTTTTACCTAAGGTCATTAATTAGCATCACATTTATTTTCAGTATCTATCTATCTATCTATTGTAGCATGGTGAGTTCCTCGCTGGGGCCCTGAGCACTGAGGCCTAAGCCCATCATGCTCTACACCAACCCTCAAGCATACACAGGTTCCGTCACCCTGTACTGTCCCATACGTATGCATTCCTTTTACACTGATATGGTGCTGTCGTTTTGCTTACTAGAGCCCCAATTTCCTCACTAGTGATGCGAATCCCGTTAGTGGTAGGAATCTTATGTCATTTAGGTCCAGCCATGCCGTACCTAGACATTTCCCCCTGATGTGCCCTAGTGCTGGGCAATCTCTAAGTACATGTATGGCGTCCTCTCTTCCCTCTCCACACCATCTGCATGTACTTGTCTCGCTTTTTTCCTATCTTGTTGAGATAGTGTTTGTTTCTACAATGACCTGTCAGTATGCCTGTCAGGTTTCTCATTTGCACCCTATTAAAGTCCTTTATGTTCATCGGTAGGTCCTTCCATAGTTCTTCCCCAATAATAGCCTTTGATTGTCTGGCTTTTTTTTCAGTTTTTATCGAACCGTTTCTCTATCCATGTTGCTATCTCTGTCATATCCGTGTTGTAAGAGATTCCCACGTTATATTCAGGTCCATTGTCCTCAGCTCCCAAATTAGCGAGTTTGTCAGCCATTTCATTCCCCGGGATCCCTTTGTGTCCAGGGACCCATTGCAGGGTGACTCTGGCTGTTTTCGTTAGTTTATTAATTGCTTCCCGACATCTATTTGTAAGTTCTGATCTGTGCACTGTATTTGTTAGCGCCCTGATCGCTGCCTTACTGTCAGTACATTTAGTTATTTTTCCCCTGTATCTTCTATTAAGGCAGTATTCTATGGCTTTGGCTATTGTCCATAACTTCCGCCTGAAATATGGTTGCATATTTTTCCATTGTTCCATAGAACTTGTAGTTCGTCTTTTCTACATAGAAACCGAAGCCTGTGCGGTCTCCTTTCCTCGAGCAATCTGTGTAGATAACTGTTCCTTCGCTTGGTGTCCCACAGCGTTTGTGAGCCCAGTCATGTGACGATGCCATGTCCACCTTGTGCATGAGGTCTAAGTGGATTACTGGGGGATGCAATCCTGCTTTATTTTTAGTAATTAAGATAAATAATTTCAAAACATCTGCATATTAAGATCTTAAAATAAGGAAATACACCTAACCTGTGATTTTTAACTAAAATATATTGTTTTTTGGGTCCGGAGAAACAACATTTAAATAAAACTTTTTTTTTCGTAACCATACAGTGTGGTATCCAAAAACGGGCATACATTTTATGAGAGTGGTCTGATAAGTACTTATCCTACAAAACGAAAATTTTGGTAAAGTGGCGATTTACTTCTTAACGTAAGCTCCTTTTAGCTTGATACACTTAACCTAGCGGTGCTGCAATTTCTTTAACCTGTTTGAAAAATATGTCTTTTTGAGGTCTGCAAAGTAGGCCTCCGGCGGGATCACCTCCTAATTCGACTGAAATTTCTGCCCGGCGAGTAACTTTTTCAAGTTTGGAAACAAAAAGTCGCACGGGGTCTAATCTGGAAAATACGGTAAATGGGGCAGCAGTTCGTAGCCCAATTCAATCCATTTGCCGTGGCGAGGGCGGAAGTGTGAACCGGTGCGTTGTCATGGTGGAAGAGCACTTTTTTCTTTGCCAAATGGGGCCGTTTTTTCTGCAATTTATCGTCAAATTGGCCCAATAATTTGGCCTAGTACAGCCCCGAAATCGTTCTGCCCTTCTCCAGGTAGTCGATGTAGATCACATCTTGTGAATCCCAGAAAACGGTGGCCATCACCTTTCCGGTCGATAGGACAGTCTTTGCCTTCTTGGAGCACGTTCGCCGGGTGAAGTCCACTGTTTCGACTGTTCCTTGGTCTCTGGTGTGTACCAGTGGATCCATCTTTCGTCGACGGCTTCTCCAGGTAGTCGATGTAGATCACATCTTGTGAATCCCAGAAAACGGTGGCCATCACCTTTCCGGTCGATAGGACAGTCTTTGCCTTCTTGGAGCACGTTCGCCGGGTGAAGTCCACTGTTTCGACTGTTCCTTGGTCTCTGGTGTGTACCAGTGGATCCATCTTTCGTCGACGGCTACGAAACGACGCAGAAAATCCTTTGATTGCGCTTAAACAGCTTCAAACACTGCTCTAAAGTGGTCTGACGGTTTCGCTTGTTGTCCGGAGTGAGCAAACGCGGCACCCATCGCGCCGACAGCTTTTTCATGCCCACAATTTTATGCAGGATATGACCCACGCGGTCTTTTGAGATGCCTACTGTCTTAGCTATCTTGCGCACCTTCAATCGGCGGTCTGCCAATACGAGATCGTGGATTTCTGTTGTGTTATCCTCCGTGGTAGCCGTTTTTGGGGCACCTGATCGTGGCTTATCAAAAACCTATGTTTTACCCCGTTGAAACTCGTTAAACCAATTTTTGACGGTCGCCATCAGAGGAGAAGAATCACTGTACATAGCATCCAAGGGCTCTTTGATTTCGATCGCGATTTTCCCTCCATAAACAAGAATCGAATTACCGACCGATGTTGCTCTTTTTCCATTTTTTTAATAGTCGCGGACAGGCCTGCTTTCGGCTGAAATTTTGACAGTAGCCGTCTACGGGAATGTACTACACGATAGTAAAATCGGGCGGTGAGGCTAAGTACTTATCGGACCGCCCTCGTAATTGGGTTTATGTTAAAAGTTCGGATTGCTCGATCTTCATTATTTTCCCGACAAACTGTTGGTTTAAGTATATCTAAACGAACGTACGTAGGACGCAACGGTTTACTATATATTTTAATAGTATTTGTAGGGGAATTCATAAAGACATTGTTTAAATTAAACTTTTTAGAAGGAAAAGTGATACTTTGCGTATTTTTTGTTTCTATTATTAGTTAAAAAAAAACGCCTAATTAGGTGATTTTAATAAATTAAATATTATTTAACTCATAAAAACGTTGTTTTTACGACAAAATAAGGAACTTTAAGCGGTAATTGCAAAACTCAGTGGTTAGATGCAAATGCAGTGTGGTTTACTTTTTATTAGCCATTTGTTACTTTTATAAACACATAAAAGTTTAAGCTTTTTTTAATTTATGGAAAAACCAAGACGTACACATTTAACATCTAACAACTGTATTTATATAACGAGGAAAAAAAGACCATGTGAAAGATGTTATTAGTATCATGGATGTTGCAAATTGTCTAGGATTATCTAATAAAGCCTGCCAATCACAATCCAACCCCACAGTATGATTTTGTAAAATATGATTGCTTTATAAAATTGTTGTTTGAGTCTTGCCTTGAACCGTGGCAAATGAAAACGTAGTAGTAGTAGGATTTTGTACTTTTTTTAAGAGAAACTAGAAGAACAATTATAAGATACATACATACAGCATACATACAGTCATGTTCGTTTATTTAAAAAATTGAATTTCAGTATATCCTGATCGCCCAGAAAAGATGGCAGGTCAAAATATTACAGTTTTGAATTGTTGATTCAAAAATAAATATATTTTTTTAAATGTGCCAATGAAAGATCCATCCATTTTAGGGCTAGTTTGTCATGATAATGCGTTGATTTTATTGTCCATAGAAATTCTTGTTTTTTATAATTCAAAAATAAATCTCTTTAGAAGAACTCTCTAATAAATACGAGTAGGATTTTAGCCAAAAAACAAAAATATGACTAAATTGCGTCAAATTTAGCTTTGGACTTTAAGTCTGAGCTACTTTTTGCTGACCCATTTTTTTACCTTTTTTAAGGGATAAGTTCTAAATTACCCTATTTGTAGAGAATTTAAGTATATGATCTAGTAATGTATTTTTTTGATATAAAAAATATTATAGTTTTGGCCGTTCTCCCATATACAGAGCAATCCCTATGCGTTAATTGCAGGTAACTAAAACTTTAACTCAGCCCGTAATCGTAAGGAAGCCCTTACTTCACAGGTCGTGGTTTAAAATATATATTCTCAGATTGTTAAATTGTTTTCCTTAAACCGAAATAAATTCAAGACACTGGCAAATACCTTTTAGAACTAATTAAACCAGTAGTCGGTAAGTCCCTATCTTTTGTTAAAAACACTAGTAATTTTGACCCTTTTGTAAGCTTTGATGTAGAAATTCTGTATATAAATGTGCCAGTAGAATGTATTAAATTCACAATGGAGAAGGAGCAAAATTCGGCTTTACCTTTTCTCGACATGTTAGTCAAACGAAATAATACACAAATACAAATCCCGGTATACAGAAAACCTACCCACACTGAACAATATTTACATCGGAATTCCAATCACTCTAACGGAACAAAGCAAGGACTCATACGTACTCTATATAACCGCGCAATTACTTTATGTAACATTAAGGAATCTCTGCAAGCTGAAATGGGTAATATAACTGGGGATCTTAAGCAGAACCGCTGCAGTAATAGATTGGTTAAGGAAACAATCCACAAATATTAAAATAAGACAAAAAACTCTAATTTGAACAAGACTCCACACGACCAAATATTTATGACTATTCCTTATATTAAAGACACTTTGAAAAAGATTCGCAGAATGGCAAATAAGTATAATATTAAAACAGCATTTAAAACCCAAACCACTTCAAAAAGCATTCGTACTAAGACGGACCGCACAACCCTGTTTTAAAAAAATTACTGTCTCTACCAAATTCCCTGTGAATGAGTCGAGATATATATCGGGGGAACCAAAAGATCACTTGAAATTAGACTTAAAGAGCACAAAAAACATACAAAACGAGGTGAAATGTAAAAATTAGAGATTGCCGAACCACGCATGGTGAAAACAACACCGCATGCAATGATCGGAAGCAAAAATTATTCATAAAGAAACTTACTGGAAGAAAAGTAAATTTAAAGAAGCTGTAATAATTGCAAACACTCAGAATGTGTTTAGTAAACCTAGTTTTGACATTCCGAATATCTGGCAGCCGTTGCTGAATCGTGAAAAATCGGTCAAGCTTTGGTAAACAACTGATAGTATATAAGTCGTAGCTTTTAAGAATAGTATTAAGTTATCACTTGGAAACGTTTGGAGATACATCACTAACCGAAACGTTGTGTATCAATTAACAAATAGAGATAATGGAAGGCCAAGATTTTAGTGTTATTGAAATGCAATTATTATTAATTAAAAAAAATACTTAACCTTAGACCAGTTTAAATAAATTAAAAGTTTATTTTGAATATGTTCTGGTTTCTATAATCATCCACTAAAGATCAGCTATAACAGTGAGCGACCAAAACATGGAATATTGCCCGAACTAGGTTTGTTTGTATATAATCAAAAGTTTTGAAACCAGCTTGAAGGGGGCCTAGCGTTAAGCTAAGTTATCCCTTCCAAATAATTAATTTGATAGAAGTCAACTCTAACTTACTGTAAAGGATTTTAGCACAATAACAATAATGTAATCTTATTAGGTAACATATTGTATTTTAGCTCACAAAGTCTTGCTTGTAGTTTTAGCCTAAAGGATAATTTAAAGATTTTCTTTTGTAAATACCAAGCGTATATAAAGTAATGTTAAATATTTGTATTCAACATTTATCAAAAACTTTGTAAAAATTAAAAATAAATAAAAACACCATGTACTTAAAGTATAATAACCAGAAAAAAACATTTTACATACCGGGTGATCCGTCGCCGAGCATAACATAGGAAATCCCATGTGAATTTTAAGGGGGTCAAATATTGGCTCCCCTGTACATTTTACAGAAAACATGTAAGATAACTTTTTGAAGAGACCAATTTGACTAGCTCTTGTGCCAAGTTTCAAAAAATTTTCTTGAATTATTCAATTAAATGTAATTGCAAAATTACCAAATTTTCGGTACAGGTAAAACCAAACAGACACCAGTAAAATAAATATTGTCCCTGACATGAGGAAAATGTGTTAATAAATCAGTGACAGTCGGTATTTAAAAAAAAATGAATTATTCAATCGACGAAAAAATATCCATAATTAAGCAGCATTATGCGGAAACAGTTTTAGAGCAATATCTAAAATGTTTTCAGTTTATTCCTCCACCAAGCCCATTCCGTACATTTTAACTATTAAACGAATTGTCAGTAAGTTCCAGTCCAAAGGTACAGTAATAAATAATCGTAAATGTTTAACTTAGGATATCGGAAATAGAGCCGAAGAAATAGAGAACAGAGATCTTAATATTGTGTGGAGGAAAACAAAATGGTTAGTTCGAGGGTTCTTGGGCAAGAGGTAAATAAACATCATACAATGGCATTGCGCACTTTGAAAAAACACAAATATTATTTGTATAAATTCGAAAAACATTAAGAGCTGCATGAAGGAGATGAAGAGCAAAGAATGGCATTTTGTTTTGAAACGGTACAATAAGCAAATAACTAGAGGAATTTTTTAAGAAATATTTGTTTTACCGATGAATGTACATTCACCCTCAACAATGAACCAAATGTGCAGAATTTCCGGTATTGGAGCCAAGAAAATGAACATCACTTTATTTATACTCAGACACAATATCCCCAAAAAACAATGTTTTCGTGGGAATTATCCGACAACATATCATTGGACCTTTTTTTATGGACTATAACCTGCCAGCAAAAACATATTTTGACTTATTTCAAAATCAAATTGGCCCCGTCTTGGAAGAAGTTGTTCGGGAAGATCAAATGATCTGGTACCAAGTGGATGGTTGCCCCGCCCATAATGCCCGTATGGTTAGGGAGTACCTGGAAAATGCTTTTAACGGCAATATTATTGGTCCACGGTACCGGATACTTTGACCAGCCAGGTCACCTGATCTTTCACCGAATGACTTCTTTCTGTGGGCTCACTAAAAAAGTATCATTTATAAAAGTGTAAAATTTGAGAAACTAAACCAGCTACAAAACGCTATTTCGTTAGCATGTAATAAAATTTCGCAATATTAACTTAGCAACGTTAGAGATTAATTTTATGATCGGTTGGGATATTGTTTAGCTATTAATGGGGGTTGTTTAAGCATTTGATTAATTAATGTTTTTATGTAATTCTCTATTATTTTTAAAAAGTTATCGTATTTTATTTTCACACCTAGTAAAATATTAAGAGTTCAGTTCTCTCTTTTTTCGGATCTATCTTCGATCTTTTGAGTTAAACATTTACAATTATTTATTGCGATGGCTTTGGACTTGAATTTACTGACAATAGGTTAAATGGTTGAAAAGGAGCAGATAGGCTTGATTGGAAAATAAATTAAAATTATCTCAGATACTGCTATTAGTTTAATTAAATTCTAGTGATGATCCATTTTTTTTTTTGATGGATAGTAATAATTTTTATAAGTTAAAGTTAATTATTACATTAAATAAAAGGTTTGATAAAAAAATAATGTAAACATGTCTTTTACTTTAAATGTAATGTTGTGAGATTGATGAAACGAAAAAAACAATTCCTTATATTCGGCTGTACGTCAGATTTAACAAAGCCTTATAACAAATTGTTTGCTGGTGGCTGGTGTCTGTTTGGTTTTACCTGAACCAAAAATTTTATAATTTTGCAACTATATTAAATTGAATGTTTTTCGTAGTAATATGTTAAGTGCATTTGAAATGATGAAAAATTTAGCATTACCATCTGTTGCCTAGAAACCGTCTTAAGTAGTAATAAATTAATTTTATTGTGGTTTGAATAAAGTGCCCATTACAGAGTGGAAAGCACCTTTTAGGTCAAACAACAATGAAAATAAATGAACGCAGTTTCTCCAAAGAAACAAGTTTTGAATGCCAATTTTTAGAGTATTTCGAATAAACAAAACATAATTATTAGACCATGTCAAAAACAAAACATATTTAAATAAATACAGAGAATACAGAATTGTTATAATAACATTTTAACATCTTATTAAATATATTATTTTGTATTAGATTATTATTTTATATTATTATTTTATTATTATATTTATGGTTCATTGCCCGTTAGAAAAACAACATAAGTCACAACCTACTTTTCTTGATATTTTTATAAAAAAGATGTAAATAATTTTGAAACCTAAATTTACAGAAAACCTACACATACAAACAGAAAATGGAGTTGTAAAAATTCTTTTTAAAAGAATTAAAATAAATTGTTTTGATCAAAACAAAGAAAACGAAAAAGGATTTTTAAAAGACATTTAAGTTTAAAATAATTATCTTCTTGATTTTATAAACAAACGCTTTTTTAAATTTGAACAACCAAATTTAAGACAAAATCAAAATAGACCTATTACAAATCTATTTTTACCATTATGTTCTTGGCTTATCAAATAAAATTCAACAAATCGTTCATAAATTTAAAATTTGTACTATCTTTAAAACACAAAACACTATTAGATCTCAAGTAACAAAAACAAAACCATACAATATAAACGAAAACACAAAAATGCTATTTATAAAATCTCTAGTGAATGTAATAAATTTTATATAGATTGAAACTTTGAGACCATTAGCCAAATGCATAAAAGAACATAGAACATACTTTAAAAACATAGAATTCCACGCATTTGATAACAACCACATAATAAACCGGAATGCTTCTAGCATTTTTGCAAAGAAAACTTGTTCAAAAAACGTAGAATAAAGAAAAGTGCATTTATTTTATTAAATAAAGATAAATGTGTTGCATCAATATCTGTTAAATTAAATTATACATGATTACCTATGCTTGATGCTGAAGTAATTTCAGGTAAACTTAAAATCAATGATACTATGAATATACCAGTCAAAGAAACTAATATGTCATTTATGACAAAACGTCATAAACAGAATGACACCTTTCAAAATTTCCTAAGTTTTTAAAACAAAAGTTCTTAAAATTTAGTTTAAATTTTTCTTTTAGTATTAGTATTCTTGATTTTTGGGTTGGGGGCTTTTTTTTTTTTTTTTTGTTGCAGGCGATTTGCAAGTTCATAGGGGTCAATAGAGCGAAGCAGGCCTATGTTGTGGTCATATCCGACCTATATATTTTTCTCGATTTACCTTTTTCCAAGGCCTTATGGTTTTACAGTTATAGACCAAGTCAAATATGGTGGAGCACTCTGTAGATTAAGATCTCAGTATTTGAAATTTATTCTTTGCCAGTTGCTAGGCAGTGGTTCCCAAACTGGGGGGCGCGCCTTTCCGGGGAGGCGCAAAGCAACATTGAGGGGGGGCGCGAGAGCTCAGAAAAATTAATATCAATTTTTATCTTTAAAATAACAAAAAATCAGTTTAAATAAAAAAGAAGATTTACATATGTAAACATCGTCTGCGAGCTCAATTCATTTCTCTCATTTCCGAAATTGGCTTCATTTATGGAGAATAGTGACGACACTGCTAAAAACGAAGAGATTCAACATATAGGTATTATATCTGATCTAAAAAGTCTCTTTGATGAATTCCAACAATATTTTTTTAATTTACATGACAATGATGAACATAGATTTGCTTAAAATTATTTTAATTTTGATATAAACATCCTACCAGAAGAAATGCAAGAACAAGCAATGGACTAAAAACGCGACTCAGTGGTGAAAAATTACTTTGAAAATTTGGAAATTACTACATTTTGGATAAAATATCATCCCATCTGTCCTTTAATCGCGGAAAAAGCTTCCAAATTTTACATATCATTCCCGACAATCTACTTATGTGAAAAAGGATTTTCTATTTTAATGGAAATTAAAAAAAAAAACGGTGCCGGCTTGATGTTGCTGGTGACCTACGTTGCGCACTTTCAAAGATTAAACCAATAATTTCCGATCTTGTTAAGGAAATGCAGCACCATACTTTGCATTAGATTCGATTAGTATTCAAATGTTATGTTTGTAAATAAGTGCCCCTTTTTTTAGTAAAAGAAATGTTTCTTTATAGTCGGGGGAAGTGGGGGGCGTGACCATTTATTAATTTCAAAAAAGGGGCGTTATAGAAAAAAGTTTGGGAACCACTGTGCTAGGGTATCACACCAGGGCATTTTCGGTAAAAAGTACAGCAACGCTTCAATATCTCGAAAACCGCTAAAGCTATAATTATAAAATTTGGTATATCGAGGTTTTTAGATATGCTGAATTGAAAAATGATGTAAAGTTGCCAGATTTTTTAGTTTTTGCGAGACACCTAATCATTTTATTATTTTAAATGGAACGTCCTATTTATTTTTATTGCAATGAATTAGGCGGGCCAACTTTACTTAAATTCCAAACTTTCAAAATTCTTTGTTAGTGACTTAGATATATTCTACATTTTCAGCAAAAGTACCGCAACGTCTAAATATTTGAAAAACCTTTCGAAGCTGCGTTTACAAAATTTGGTATAATTTCAGATATTAACGATTTTTTAAATGTAAAGCGTCAATATCTTAAAAACTATTTACGATACGCAAAACTTTATAGGACATAAACTATGTATTAACAAGACTTCTAATTTAAGTAATATAATTTTTTCATCTAAATGCGAGTAATAATCAAATAACCGAATTTTTAGGATTTTTTAAGGTATGCTTTAAAAAAATATATAAAAAATTATTTTTTTATTTTTGAATATTTGTTGCAAATTTTAGGTAATTTGGAATTTAAATAAAAAAATGACTTCTTTTTTTCAGAAATATTTGTTTTAAAGCCAGCTTTCCATATTTCCTGGTTTAAAATTATTAACTTATGCAGGGGTGCTTCGGCACCATTTGTTTATTAACAAAAAAGTACCTTTTTTAAGGCTCAAAACGAAGGACTTAATATTATTTTTTTTTATTTCGTTGATCTAAATTAGTAAAATATAAGTCTTGAAAATGCAAAAACAGTTTGTAATACCTAAAATATTTATAAACAAAAAAGATATAGCCTACTAGATTGGGGCTCTAAACTCAATTATCTTAGCAAAAAATTATCCGATCATGCTTTAAAACCTTTCATTTAATTAAGAATTAAAAAACCTATGTTTTGCAATGACAGAAATTGATATAAAAATATTTTTGCAACAATTATCAACATTTCAAAAAATGGCTATTTTTAACGGTTTTTGCATTTTTCATAAACGAATAAACCAAATCAATTTTAGCCGGGCTCAAAGTATAGGTTTTTTTAATACCTAAAAAAACACTCTACACGTATTCCTCTAAAATTAACAATGGCGCTTGCAGAAGCGAAAAACACGTTTTTAGCACATTTAACCCTCCACCCTCCACCCCTGCACACTTTTTTCGGGTCTAAAACTATATAGTCATATTCAGGTAATCACCCTTTACAACTTCTAACACCTTTTAACCTGTTACAAATTTACGTCATAAACAGCCCTTATTTCTACCTACAGACTGGGCTATTATGAGTAACAAAATGATTAGGTGTAGCGCAAAACTAATTAATTCGGCAACACTGCCGATATTACCGTTTAATTTCGCATAATTACTAATTTTTTAATCGCAGCTCTAGCGGTTTTAAAGATATTAACTACGTATCTTTCGGGGTCTGTTTTCGAAAAAAAACTTTACTACATTGGTAAATCCCCGTTAATCCTTCAAATAAACAGCCGGGATTAAGAAAGTTAACAGGATCGAAAAATAAATTCAATAATAATATTTTGGAAGACTGGATTAAGTTAGTCTAATGCAAGTTCCATTAGCCAATTTTACTCCCTCCGAAAATAAATTTTTAATCATTTTAATTCGAACCGCTATTCGCTAAATTCAACTATGGTTTGACAGTCCAGTCAAGTGTCAAGATTACAACAACGCTTTCCATAATTTTTATCTTTTAATACAAAGAATTTATTTTTACATCTTTCATTTTCTAACCTTTTCATTGTTGGAATGAACCATAACAAATCTAGAAAATAGTAAATTTTCATCAATTAAAAATTGTCACGCGACGAATAAATATAGCATCTTTACAATAAACAGTTAATTGAATTTAAATTACAAAATACCACGAATTTTTTCTCATACTGGTAATACGGTTTTAAAAATACGTAAAACATCAAGAATATAGGATCTTGGACAGCGACGAAATAAATATGTTTTCTTTTTACACTTCGATGTTAACTTGATTTAAATTCAGAAACCACAATTTCCCAACTGGTCATGGCCGTGAAAGCTAATATTCCATATTAATTGAATATCGCGTTTGATACATCTGCTGGCGTGGTCGAAGGTCCTTCGCTACCGGACCCACAGTTTTACGTAAATTTTGAGCCTCGGTAATTGGCAGTTAATTAACCTTAAACTCCAACTTTTGTTAACGTGTCGATCATTTATTATAGGAATACAGCACTTGATATAGATTACTACTCGGTTTATAGTGTCACTTTGTCATGATATGCTTACGGAGCAAAAAATATATTCTTAAAAGAAAAAAACATCTGCTTTCAAAAAAAAGTTATTTGTAAATAAGGAAAAAACAAGTATGCTCCATTTTAGATAAAATTAATTAAAAAAAAACCGATTCAATATAAATAAAACAATATAAACATTCATTACAGAAAAGAAAACTAAATTAAGTTTATAATATTGGTGATAATTTTAGATTGGGCGGTCATATTGAATATCTATTTGATAAACAAATGTATCTGTGTGTGTAGTTTTAGTACCACACACCCAATCAACAACAGAGAAAAAATAAAATTTTCAAAGCTTTATAGTGGGAGCACGACTACATTTTTACTGGCGGTTGAATTTACAAGTTTCAAAGCTATAGTTTTGTATGTTATGAAGTTTAGGGTAAAGTCTTTTCTTTTGTAAAAAACTGATTTTGTGAAATTTTTAAGATACTCCAGTTTTAAGCGCGATATGTGATATAAGTTAATGGGTATAATTTAATTTAAAGTTAAGGGTCTTTTTTTTAGAAGCATGCAAGTAGAAGTTTATTTATAAAAATGTTTTTAACCGTATATTTATTTTTTATTTTAAGGTTATTTAGTCACAACCTATTTTTTGCCAAATTATAACTTTTAAAAATTGGTATGGCGACCATATTGTTTTCAGCCATTTTGAATTTTTCCCCTTAAACCTGTTTATTTGATACCTCAGTGTTGGGGGAAATAATGTGCTTTACATAGTTTAGCATTGTACCAAATAAAATTGCCAAATTTAAGAAATCGGGAATAATCAAAATAAATTGCAATTTAAAAAATAAACAAAAGCATTGTGAAAATTCGGCATATTTCTGTTGTACAAAACTTAACTATTCCAGTGTTTAAAGCAACATAGTTCAGCTAACATGTTAGTAGCAGCAAGCTTATTTAATCGGAATAATTTAAATTTCCAAATTTTCCGTAAACGTTGCCTGTAATTGCTTCTAAGCTCGATCTTTACAGTTCTTACATCATAAGTATCTAGGTTTTGGTCGACCTTAGTAACGATAATTTTTATTGTTTTGTAGAGGACGCAGTAGTGCGCTATCGGCAAGCTGGTCAACTTCCTAATCGTTCTCATATCGGCACTTCTCTAGCTTAAGTTTTGCACACTTGTCGAGCCTCAAATCCATTTCTTCATCTCTCGTATGTTCGTAAACCACTTTAAGAGACTGTTGTAGGTCTCGCTCGCTAGTTGCGTAGAGTTTTAGGTGATCCATATAAAACAGATGGGTTACCTCATGCTCACGCCTTCCAGGTAGTCCACAGTAATATCCGCGTGTCTTCCGAAGTGACATGGATACGGGAAGCGGCGATATACAAAGTATGTTACATAAAAGCCCAATTGTAGAATAAAGTACACAATTTTAATCTAGTAAAATGCCTAATACTAAATTTCCCAAGAACAAGCTTAATAATATCCATCAGTTTAAATTTAAACATTGAATATGATATGGGCTGCCTCTAGAAGATATATGCTCGAAGGTTATGTTACATAAAGAGCCCATTTATAGAATAAAGTGCACAATTTTAACCTAGTAAAATGCACAATACAAAATTTCCCAAGAACAAGCTTGGTAATATCCATCAGTTTAAATTTTTATAATGAATATATATTTTTAGATATACCCCTCATTTAAATAGCAAAACATTTTATATTATTGGATTTAATTTTTAAAAATCTGCATTAAAATTTTCGTATAACTTAAAAAGTAAAAAATTGGTTAAATATAACCAAAAGTACATAGTATCATTTACATACCTCGGGTTTTAGAAACTGCGTGAAGTTGGAATAGGAAAATACACAAAAGATAAAAACTTGACAAAAAACATTTCCATTAATGGATTTGAAAAGCAGAGAAAGTCGTCCTTTATTCGGCGTTGTATTTTTTGTTGGGTCTGAATATAAACTTTAAGGAAAAGTATGTAAGATAGTCCCGAAAAATTGTAAAAAAGTTATTGTTTTAAGGATATATGAAGAATGGTTCGTATCGTACGTATCGCTAAAAATTTAGGTGGATACTTAGAATGTTACTTAAAGAGCGTCCATACTTAAAAAAAAAAAAACTTGTAGTAATTGTACCTAAAATAAAATTTTCGGGCGTTTTTGAAAACTGGGCAGGTGTATCCTGTAAACGGAGAAAGGCTAGAAATAAGTTTTTTTTGCAGAGATATCACAAACTAATTAGCGCCAATCAAATATTATCATTCAGTCGGTAACCGGTTTCCAACTGGTCACCTGACATATGTGTAAAATCTGATTTTCGCTGACTAGTTTGTGATTTCTATGCGAATAGGCCTAGAGTTTTGCAAATGATAATACCAGAATATTTTAAGTACGGAGAGAAGTATTCAAAATATTTTTTTTACATAACAAAAATAAATCACACACATATTTTTACTTTTATTAAAATGTTTTAACGTTTTGATCGATTCTCAAAAGCGAAATCGTTAAATTGTTAGCAGAAAACAGACCGGGGAGTTAATATATAGTCCTTGTTACGTAATTATATAAAAAAGACTTTCGAGTTTTTCTACGTTTATGTAGACTTTTTTGGTAATCTGTAGTTTTATGACTATAATTTCGAACTTAATAGTTTCAGTACTTTTAGGTAGCTTTTGAAGTTTCTGGTATGAGACTGTTACTATTTAAAATAACTTTAAAGTAGCAAAGTTTTAAAAATAATATTCGATAGCCCAGTAACTTTGTTTGTTACGGTATATCACTTCAAAGTTTTTATTACTTTATGATAATGTTAAAATTTCAATTCATTCTACTTTTACAATTCCTTCAAAGTTATGGAACTATGTAGTAATAAATTTTAAGGTAAAATTAACCCTGCTACTCATGAAAATAACTTTTCAGAATTTTTTACTTCCCACCCATCCCTTTAAAAATTCCAAAAGTTTCAATCCAAAAACATTTTTACGTAGGGTTTTATAAGACGAAAATATCTACCGTCGTCGGATTATTGGTTAGTGCGAATCGCTCGAGTACTTCTTGGTGTTCGAAGGTCTCCTTTTTCTGTATGTCATATTTTTGGCGAAACAAAAATTCGTTTTGTTTCCATTTATGTGAAAACAACCATAAAATATATGCCACGCTTTTCGGTGTGGCCCAATTTTAAAAAAGACATTTTCTTTATGTATTTTTTCCAAACAAAGTTAAAATACGTGCAGCTCCCAAAACGCTACAATGCACCCATTAATTAAGTTAAAGTTCCAATTGGAACGTTATAGTGACAATGGGAACTTTATCTTTCGGCAACTTTGAGATATTTTTAGATCACCACCATATGGTTTGAAATATCTAAAGATATTTCTTAATGGTAATAATGACTATAAATTGATAAAATTATAGTGGCTGCCTCGCATACAGTGGCAAATCCTTCAAACACCATGTGTAATACCACAAAGTAATTTTTTAAATGCGCTATTACTGACAAAAATTAGGACGCCATTACATTTATTTCATTCCTAATATATTACAATTATGGAATCATTAAAAAATCACAAAACATAAATTAAAGCAAAACTAAACAATATAATTAGTACAAATGTTAAAAAACATTTTTTACCAAATCTATACAAATTTTATCACTTGTCCAAAAAAAAATGTTGAAAAATATATTTAAGAGGGGCGTTTTTTGATAATTTTCGACATACATTTCACGAAATTTTTCATCGTTTTGAATTTCTATTACTCGGAAAACCCTAATTAACAAAGTTTTTTACCCTCAACGATAATATTTATTAAAAAAAAATATTACTTCCATTATAGTTGAGGCTAAATAACGAGGAAGATGCTATTTAAAATCTTTCTAAAATGTAAGACAAAAGAAAAAGCCCAATCGCCAAATAAAGTAGGCGGAACAAATCTTATAAAGTAGCTGCTCGGGTAGCGGGGCCACGCCGCTACGTCCGCCAAGCTGGAACGTAAGTGTGACGTACCGGTATAAGTTCCAAGGTAGTAATTTTTACGAAACTATCACCTTTAAAATGTTCCCCATTTTGGTCGTAGGCACGTAATGGGACCGTAGCTACGACGTTCCTGTCACTAGTAACCACAACTTTAGAGTTCCCAACAATAGTCGCGGCGTGGTAGCAACGACTAAAATTGCTGCTTGGGTTTCGCCACTCTCTAACTTAAGTACAGTAAAATACTTTTCCACGTTGAAACTCCGTTTTCCGTTAGCAAAGTAAAGCAGCGCCGGGCGAGGTTAATAGTCTGACGGGTGACTATCGCGCAGAGTCTATTAATCTAAAGGGGTTATGACATCGTCGAGAATGGGGATAGCAAAAGTCCAATACGTGAGGGTGTGAAAGTACCTCTTATGTTGGCGGCCCTGTCGGGTAACTCTAAAAGTTACTAGCATTCTCAGCTGTGGACAGTTGCAAATATTTGTGTACAGAGTTGATTTTATTGGTTTTGACTTTTTTTACTATATTGTTTTTGGTAGTGTTTAGTCGTGTAGTTTTAATTAGTCCTTAGTGTGCAATAGACCAAAAAGTTGTGTTTCCTATAAGGATTCTGTTATTTGCTCGGAGCATGTTAAAAAAGACGATTTTTATATGTCTTCCAGAAAAATTGCAAAGGCGGTGACTATGAGATCCTGATCAAAAAGGAAAAAGGCGATTAATAAAAGAAGGTAATGTAAAAAATATAATATATCCTAATGCTGCTATTACTAAACAATATTTTTGTATTGTAGCAGTTTCATTCAGTTTGCATTATTACACCTCGGATAACACAAACACGGTTTTTAAGTCCACCAGTGACTCTTCACAACTCTGGATGTAGTTACACAGTTATTAGTAAGTAAATTGAAATTTTTGTGTGATTTTAATTATAGTTATTTGTTGTCAAGAAAGTAAATAGTCAATATTGACTTGCAACCTAGAACTGATCAACTTTAGGTATATGCATTAATGTACCTTCAGAATGTGTATTTAATATTTTTTTCCATTATTTTGTACATTTATTAAGTTTGCGGTTAGTTACATTATTTAATTGTATTTAATTTTTTTGGATACTTATCTACCAATTACTTGGTATATTATATTGAAAAAGACATGTTTTAAAATATAATTTATATTTTTTAGATTTGCCTTTAACAAGTTTAAAATTAACTGATTTAAACCTACCTTGCACTAAAGAAGTTTTTGTTTAGATTGTGTAGTATGAAGTGGACTGCGGGGAACTTGTAAGTAAGTTAAACTTTTGAGTACCAAATAAGAACATGAGATCTAATTCTTTGTTTTATCTTGCAAGGGCTGCCAACAAACTATAAATGAAATTTTTGTGTTTGTGTTAAGTAGGATTTTAATGCTTAAATGATTTGTATGTTTTAGAAAATGAAATGTAGTATACCACAAAATATTATTAACTAATACCACTAAGTACTGTGTTCTTTTCTTCCATATCTATTTTAAAATGTAAAAATTTAAGTTGTATTTTATTTGATGCATTAATTGTTGCAGTTGTAAATGTATTGTAGTGTTGTAGTTGTAAAACAAATGGAGTTTAGTTTTTTAGCAATAAACCTGTATTCACATTTTTTTACATAAAATAATTCATTTTATTGCCAAAGTGGAAAATTTTGCTATTATTCTGCAATATCAAGATGCTGTATGGTCCGTAAGTAAATAAATAACTAGTTTTTAAAATTAACATAATTATTTTTTAAAATAAAACAAATTAAGGATTAATAGACAAGTTTATATATTTATGAAGTAATACAAAAACTCCGTCATAAATTCCTAAAAAAAGGTATTTTTCTATGGCTTCCAGTATCTGATTTGGAGTTGCATATTTTGTAATCTTACAAAGATCCTCAAGATACCTTGTAAAACCCCATTTCTGATCCTGCACTTACAGAAAAGCTTCCTTCCCTTATCCACCGAAGGGCTGTAGGGAATCTGTCTTTCTTCTGTAGGTATTTTCACGGCTTCTGCTTAGACGAGTTGGCCAGTATAATTCGTTTTCTGGCAGCTCCCAACAGAGCAACACGTAGTGCAACTTTTATGCATCTTTTTACAGTTCAGCTAGAGAGGCCCCGAACTTCCCGCTTTCTTCGTTCCTTCATTCCTAGAGTGTCAAGACTATGGAACCTGCTACCTGCAGAATTTAATTCTCTTGTGAATAAACTCCCTCTTACCACACTTCAGACACCCACGGAGCGTTCATACTAGGCATCAGCCTTCGCGGACTGTTCCAAGATAAAAAAATAATTTATAACCCCAAACTTTTTTACTTGCTCATAAAATTTTATAAACGTAATATAGATGGGTATTATTAAAAAAAAAGGTGTTAATAATTCAATATCGTGTGTTTAAAAATAGAGTAAGTACTCATAATTATAACAAATTAGCAATCAGTATTTTCTACATTTTAATTTTTTTCTCATTTTTAAAATATTTAATGTAGATACCATTGAAAAGGTACGCCATCGTCGTGATGTCGCTTTAATTTTTAATTTTAATACTTAATTGAATTACATTTATATTTTTGAAATATAAATTTTGTTCGTCGGTATAAAAGCAGTTTTTCGTTTCCACCTCAATTCTACGCCACTGTCCGGCATAAAATCCAACATGGCCGAAATGGGCCCTTCTTGACGTCACAGAAGAGTTTTTCAATATGGCGGATGTCATAACTCCCTTTAGATTAATAAACTCTGACTATCGCGCCATAGCCACGTGGTTGTCTGGATGACATTAAGCAGATGTTAATAGGGGGGGGGTTTAAGGTAGTAGTGATTTGTATAACGTCCGAGGTGGCGTAAAAAGCAATATTTGCATGTTCTTTAAAAAAAGTGTTTTTACCCACCTAATTATCTCGCGGGTTTAAGTAACTTAATGTGTCCTAATTCTAAGTTAGTAGATCACTTATCACTGACCTTCATATGGACCGGCAAATGGTATCAGATGCACAGTTCAAAAATTAGATTTTATTAGCGAAAAAATGTGCGCTGTGGCGGTAGTTATCGCTTAGGGTCTTGAATCATGCGCAAAACGGACCGGCAGCCTGATTTTATTTACACGTTTGTCGCCGGCCAGTTCCGCACTGGCCGCTTGTGTGAGATTTCTAGTCTTTGAACTTACTTATATCGTGATTTGTGATAGAATTTCTTTATAATTATAGATTCTTAACAAATTTTACTGTTTTATTGACTTATTTTGTGTTAACTGGTAGCATTTATACATTCCCTTTGTTCATAAAAAATTATAAACTGTTTTTTGGTGATCCGCCTGGAAAGCGAACATTTGTGCAAGAGAGAAAGAATAGCGATATAACCTTCCTTTCTCCCTCCAACGTGCTGATTGGTCTGCCTCTCGTCGATTAATCGGCACGTTGAAGCCACGGAGAAAGGTTATACTATGATTTTTTCTCTCTGGCAAATATATGCTCATTTGTATAAATACCTTAAAGATGTTTAAAATATTTTTTATCGTTATCGAAAACATAAGTCTAAGCAAAAAAAAATTACGTTATTTGTACAAACATTTTTCCCTTTTGTTTATAAGTTTGTTCCAATCTCGCAAAAAACCGTTTCGGCCATATGCCAGTTCAGTCAAATACCTACACTCCTAACTGATAGGTGGCAGTGTATTACACGATCCCTTTACTGAATTCCAAGCAAAGAACCCTTTAAATATACAGAAAGCGTTTAAAATTCGTCGTTTTTAAACTGACATAAAACCGTGTAAAGTCGACACTCGCGCGTTTAATCGATTCGAACCGTTTTGAAATCGTTTCACGGCGGTATAAAGACTGGGTCTTGAAACAAACCCTTTCTTTTATTAGCCCCTTTTTTTGCTATTTAAATTTTGTAATAATAATTCTGTTAACTTATTGTTTATATTACTACCTAACATAATTTTTATATCTATAAAAACGCAAAATAAAAGAATTTAGCATCTAGATATATAAAATAGTTATTTGTGCAACCAGTTGGGAAAAGCCCTATTTTTCGTAACGAGCAGAGCAAAAGAATGTAAGTTATGAAAAATTGTGTTTCCCAACGCGTTTTATACGAATTTTTTTTCTAATTTTAAATATATAATATTTTTATTTCCTAATACCACACAGTGGTTTACCATTGCCTTCTGTAAGGTGACGAGCTATGAAAAAGTCCAATGGACAATGCGGGAATCAAACCCGGGTCTTCACGGCTGAGAGGCTGGTACGCTGCCACTACACCATCTTAACCACATAATATGTTTAATATATAAAAAAATCAAAACTCATTGACGTCAAATATCTTTCTGTTATCACCAGTTGCGAAAAATTTTACTTTTTGTAACTAGCTATGAAAACTTTATAGATATTTGATAACATCTATGAGTTTTGAAAAGTGTCACTTCAAATGTCAAAATTAGAAAAAATATATTTCATGAATATAAATTAATTAAAGATTTACAGAAATTTTTAATCCGGCACTGGTCCTTTATTTTAAATACGCATGCTGGAAAACCTTATTATTGGTTTACTGCGCGCTAGCGTAAACTTGCCATAAATGCGATTATGCGATTAGCGATTACACATCTAAAGTCAGGTTATCTATGGTAGATATGTATATGCGACTTTCATAGAAATAATAACAAAAAACATTTAACACATTAAAACTAAATGCTGCGAACGAGAGCCTCCCAAGTAACAAACAACCTAATTTTGATAGCACTTATCATGTCACATAATTTGACAAGTTTTTTTTTTATTATCAGTTTAAAGAAAAAATGTATAATTTGTAAGTTCATATAGCTTTAATCCTATGTAAGGTCTTTTGACTTTAAATTACTTGTGGCAACATATCAGCACCTTCGTAACCTTTTGACAGTCTTAAATTTACATGAAGTTAATTTAGAATTTATGGACTGAAAATAAATTCTAAAAAGGTTAGAGAGGGTGAGAGTTATCTTGTTACTTTTAGAACAGTAATTTGGGAAAAAAAAACCTTTGTAGGAATTGCAAACTTATAAACGATGTTTTTTTGTAGCAAAAATTATAGGTTATAAAGCTCCTAAAATATTTGGTAACGAGTTCAGACAAAAAATGTAAGTTATAAAAATGTTTTCCAATTTTTACATATTTTTTTTATATATTTGTTAAATATATATATAGTTTTTATTCCTATCCACGCATGGTTAACCAATAATAAGCACTGTTTGTAAGGGAGAGCTTAAAAAAGTATGGACAATGCAAAATCAAATCCGGGTCTTCACGTGAAGGCTGGTATGCTGCCATGCACCATTTAACCCATAATATAAATTATATATAAAAAAATAAAACTCATTGACGCAAATATCTCTTCTTTTTATCACCAGTTGCGAAAAATTTTACTTTTAACTAGCTATGAAAACTTTATAGATATTTGATAACATCTATGAGTTTTGAAAAGTGTCACTTCAAATGTCAAAATTTTGAAAAAATATATTTCATGAATATAAATTAATTATAAAGATTTACAGAAATTTTTTAATCCGGCACTGTCCTTTATTTTAAATAGCATGCTGGAAAACCTTATTATTGGTTTACTGCCGTAGCTAAACTTGCCATTTAAATCGATTAGCGATTACACATCTAAAGTCAGGTTATCTATGGTAGATATGTATATGCGACTTTCATAGAAATAATAACAAAAAAAACATTTAACACATTAAAACTAAATGCTGCGAACGAGAGCATTCCAAGTAACAAACAAACTAATTTTGATAGCACTTATCATGTTACATAATTTGACAAGTTTTTTTTATTATCAGTTTAGAGAAAAAAGGTATAATTTGTAAGGGCATATAGCTTTTATCCTATGTAAGGTCTTTTGACTTTAAATTACTTGTGGCAACATATCAGCACCTTCGTAACCTTTTGACAGTCTTAAATTTACATGAAGTTAATTTAGAATTTATGGACTGAAAATAAATTCTAAAAAGGTTAGAGAGGGTAAGAGTTATCTTGTTACTTTTAGAACAGTAATTTGGGAAAAAAAACCTTTGTAGGAATTGCAAACTTATAAACGATGTTTTTGTAGAGCTTAAAAATTTATAAGGTCTTAATAAAGCATACAAAAATAATTTTATATTCGATAAAAAAGTAAGTAACACAGAAATCCGATTTCCGATTATTTTTTTTTTATTTTAATGAAATCATCTTGGTTAAATATTTTGTTTTTATTCTTATTTTTGTCCATTTGCACTTTAACCACTTAATAAAATTAACAGTCACTGTGGACATTCGGATTAATAGCAGAGAGAGTCTTTAAATATGAGTTTTATGTTCAATGTACAAAAAAGTAAATAATCCTGATTTGGACAAAGGACATTTGTTTAGGTAATAGTTTATTGACACCCTGTTTATAAATTTTTAAAAATCTTACCTAAGCCAACTAATATTGACAATATTATTTACCTATTTATTTAAATAATATTTTAAAAATTAAATTTTATCTTTTAAAGCAGCTAATTACAAGGTAAACAGCATGTCTTATTTGGCAAATGGCATTCTAGCAAAGGACTATTTTCTTGATGTTACATGCTTGTATGCAACTCGGAAACAGCTGTAACTTTGGCATGAAATAAAATTAACTGTAGTTCTCTGTACACAATGTATTTCGGCTTAAGGAAATTAAGCGCTTGTTTTGCCATTGATTTGTTTTTTTATATATGTAGTTATTTAATCTTTTTTTTAAACTACATAGCATTAAATCACTTTGCTTATTTTAGAAAAAATGCATTAAAATATTTTTAAATTAAAATTACCACTAATAATAGGTAAAATTCTACTATTTTGTAAAATTATTAGCCGCTTTCTCAGTGCTTGGTGGTTCCCAGTGCATAAATAATGACCCATTGTCTTTAAGAGGTAAAGAAACAGTGGTCCGCGCTAAAAATAATTTTGTGTTTAAACTGTTTTTTATTGATGGTATAATAAATTACAATGTTTACTTGTTCTTTTAAATTCGAATACATTTAAAAACAATCACACTTTTTCAACTATTATAGTTGAAACGAAGACCGTTGTTGTACCCAACTAACATTTTTCGGAGCCTAAAGTTTTATTAAACGGTAACGGATATTTATAAGAGGTTTATAAGGAACCTTAACTTTTATAATGGTTTTTAATAGTTTTATAAGAAAACTAAAGGTGTTACAAGTTTTGTAAGACGTCCGGAAAATACCAAAACACTTAAAGTTTTTTAACATTGCATCCAAAATGTTTCCGTTACCTTATCTATACAACCTTTGGTTTTGGTTACTTAAAGTATTTTAAAAGGGTTTTATAGCATTCTTAAAAACCTTATTATAAAACTTTTACTCTTGGGGTTTTATAGCTTACTTCGTTAAACCGCTCTATAATTTTTAGGTTAAGATGTTTAGTAATTGTCTTCTGTGTTTTCTTAATGTTTAATAATTGATTGTAAGTGAAACAGGTCACAGGAGAGAAAAAAGGAAAAAAATTTAAAAAAGTAGCAGACTTTATTGAAAGTGCGCTAAAACCCACGAGAATATTTTGCGAAGCACACCATAAGGTGATAGATCACCCACAGCTCAAATTACTGAAAATAGAATAGACTTTCCTCAAAAAAATATATTGCTACATACTCATCATTCAATTAACATTTAACATTTGAGAACTAATAGCTTTCAATTGGTTTTCCGGTTACTTCTGGTTTTATACCGGTAACGGTATATAACCAGAATACCTTTTGGTAACTTATAAAACTATAAGTATCACAAAAGCACCTAAGGTTTTACTTCAAGGTAATTTTTCCATAAGACACTTAGGTAAGTTTTATAAAAGTTTTTAGGGTGTTTATTATTACTTAAAGGCTCATATAAAACTATAGGTGTTTAAAAAGCGAAATGGCGAACCTGGCGTCCTTTTATATGACGGCCATTTTTATGTTTGTGTTTATTTGGAAAAAAACAAATCATAAGACATAAGTTTAATTTTGGGGTTTTTACAGAAATAAATTTTTAAAGAGCCCTTTAAACGATGTAGAAGGAGATAAAGCTAAAAGGGGGCTTTTTTATTTGGTGTTTATGGACACTGTAGGTCAGGAAGTTTATAATGGTTTTTATAAGGAATATTAAGGTTTTATAGCGGTAACAAAAATGTATTCCTTGCCGCTATAAAACTGTTTTATCGTTTATGAAGGCAACGACAACCTCTTAGTTACAAATAAATATAGAGTAAAGGTTTGATATGGTACTAAAATTTAGTCACCGTTACCTTTATAAGATTCTCCATTTAAGTGCTATAGGGGTTTTATTAGAGTAACGAAAACGTATCACGAACCATTGATAGGTTCTTAGGTTTTATAAAATAGGTAATCGAAACGTAACCGTTACAATTATAAAACAAAAAATGTTAGTTGGGTATATAACTGTTTTAAATGTTTGTTTGTGACTTTAATTTTGTATTGTCCATTACACAACAGTACAGGGTCTTTTATTATATTTACGTGGCATCTGGAGCCTTTATTTTTAAAGATAAAAAAAATGTTTTATATAAAAATTGAAGGTTTTTTTCTATATTATCTTTTAACATTATTAGTAAAAAAAATCGCAATAAAAAAAGGGGGAAAATATAGGCCCTTCAATTTTTTTAAATAGAACACCCTGTATATTATGCGCTAAAAAAAAAAATTTTTTTTTTTTTTGATTCTAATAAAAACATTGATGATATTTGGATGAACCCTTTTTGAGATGTTTTTTCAAAATAAAAAAAAATTGAAAAAAAAAAATATTAGTATCCCCAAAAACCAGAAAACAATAAAATTGTTTTAATAAATTTGACTTCTCGATATTGTAAAAAGTTGAAGTTAATAATTTTAACTATTATGAGTATTTTATATTGCTTTCTTGTCGATGGGCTATTCAAAAGAACAAAAAATTGCTATTGTGCGTCTTTTTTATGGTAAGCAATAATAATGTGACAACAGTGCAAAGAGAATATTACTTATTATATCCTTAACAACGGGTACCATCTATAGATACTATTAAATATAAAGTAAAAAACTTTATTGAACAAAAAGCTTAAAAATAAAAAAAAGGACTGTAGCACGAAATAAAAACGAAGTTGTGGATATCCTTGTTTTTTTTTTCAGAATAATTATTATACTTTCTCTATTGAATTAACACTAGCTAATTTTATTAATTTTAGAAAATCCCAAAATATCAATCTCAGATGCATCTAAGGTTAATAAAACATTTTATAAAATTTATATAACCTTAAAATTTTACAAATTTTATCCTTATTAATTTTTGTCCGTCCAGAATCTTTCTAAACAAAACATGCAGGATCGACCTGAGTATGCATGGAAAATAGCTAGGTTTATGCAGCAGGATTCAGAGTTTTTTAATAAAATTCTATTCACCGACGAATCTTCCTTCACTATAGCAGGAATGTTTAATTACAAAAATAAACATTATTGCTCCAGAGGAAACTCTCACCAAATTCAGTAAAAAAACAAGTTTATTGTTTCCATGGTTTTTTTTTTTGATACTAATATGAAACTTTTTTGCAATTATTGTTTTAAGTTAAAATATCCTAAAAATGGTTTGTTAAAATATCATCAATGTATATATATCTGAAATAAAAAAAAAAAAGATCTTTCGTTGTAGCGCATAATATACGGGGTGTTCCATTTAAAAAAGTTGAAGTTGCCTAAATTTTTCCATTTTTTGTTGCAATATTTTTTTACTGATAATTTCAAAAGATAATATGGAAAAAACCTATAATTTGTATATAATACATTTTTTTCTGTCTTCAAAAATAAAGGCTACAGAGGCCACGTAAATATAATCAAAGACCCTGTACAAATTAGTGTTTTTTGTAAGGAACCCCTTAGTTTTAAGATTGATTTTTTGTTATTAAAAAAAAAATAACATATATACCTGATAAAGGCCCTACGAGGTCGAAAAGTCGTATTTGATATTAATTAAATGAAAATTGCTTAGTAAGCAAATTTTTTCATACATCGCCTGACAGAATTACCAAGAAAATCCAGAACATTTTGAAAAAACGTAAACTTCTTTCGGTGTAAGATGCCAGATTTGATAAAATAAGCCTTGTCGGACCACACCACCATTCTTTCAAAATTTGCGTTTTTCTGCAACATTTGTAGATACCAACTGCAAAATATACATTCTGCATCACCAGAATACAAATGATGGACGAGATGGTATTTGTATGGTTTAAATTATCCCACTTTATCAAACATTTTTCTGAATGATATAGATGGTTGTACCGTGTTTTTTCTGTTTTTCTTATTGTAAATATTTGGCCTTGGTTTTTAAAAGATCCTTGTTTAATAAGATTGGCTTTGATTTTTTAAAATACTCTTTATTTAGGTTGTTGTCTTTTTGAAATCTAAGAAATGTTTAAATATGTAACAAAAAGCTAATAAGACATCGCAATAGTAATTAACCTATAATTTTTTTTTATGCTGACCAGAAAAATAACCATTATTAACACCATTTTTGGTGTAAATTTCTCACCATTTCTCTAATAAAAAGTAATGTTTTTCCCGTTAGGTAAAAAATGATAATAGAAGAATACCTAAGTTAATATTGGTAGATTTTATCTTTATTTCGTCGGGTAGACAACTGGGAGTTTAATTTTCAACCTGACAGATATTTAAAGATATAAGAAAATACGTAAAATATTACCAATATCAAAATTTACTTAAATTAGATGTGGTAACATATCAGTGTTAGTATAAAAAACCTAAATTTATCATTTGTCAAGAAGACCACTTCTTAAGCTATTAACTACTAAAATTTATCTATTAAGATACAATTTATAGATTCTTTGTGAAGACCTATTAATTTTACCGCTTGCATCTTGGCAACCCATTGATCAATTGATGATTTCCATATATTAAAAAAACGTCTTAATGAGTGCTTTAAAACAAAATCTTAATACATTTTTTTATCGAAAATTTGTAGAGATATTCAATTTGTTTTAAACAAAACAAAATTTCATTAGTTTAAAGAATCGTTAAGGACGCCCAAGTGATTTAATTTTTTTAAAAGTTTTAAAAGCTTGGAATTACTAGTATATGTAAAAAGAATATGATAATACTAACCCTAACCGATTTCCAAAATTGATAAATTTTTTTAAACAAAACTGGACCGCAAAATTATTGTGCGAAAGCTATTGAGCCGAATTATTAAAATTTGGCGCGATGTTTTAACATAACGTAATGTTTTTTTAAAATAAGAGGAGGGTCCTTAGAAGTATTTAAAGGATGCAAAAAATCACCCGAAAAACAACCATTCCCTTTTTTTGTTTTTGCTATTATGCAGCAAGCATATTATTATTTGCAATTTTTAATCAATACCATGTTGTATGGAAAATTAAGTATAAAACTGTTCTCTTTCTACGACCAATACTTTAGGGTTATAAGCGATAAAATTAGAAAAAGCTTTTTTTAATTCTTACATTTTTTGTATTTAACAAATGTTACGGACCTTTTGAGGGGAAGCACATTTGATTTTTCTAATATACAGGGTATTAATTAATTGAGTGCCGAAAATACAGGGTTTGAATCCTCGGGTGATTTTAAGGAGAAAAGTTTATATCAACCAATGTCCTAAACCTCTTAGTTTTTAAGCTACAGGGTGTTAATATTTTAAGAAAAAGTGAGTTTTTTATTACAATTTGTTATCATTCTTAGATATTTTTATGAAATTTTGTACACATCTTTTCATCATTAAGTAGCATTTTTGACCTAAAATTTTTAATTTTCACCAGTGCGTCACTGATTTTTCTAAAGACCAAAACTATTTTTAAAATCCCCATTTATTTTGAGCTAATTTGGTTTCAAGACTTACTTCGACGTACCGTTTCCGCGTAAAAAAATTAAAACTAAAAAATTTGTCAGTCGCAATGAACTGAGGAAAAAAAAATTTTGGTTTTATTTTTTTACGCGAAAATGGTACGTCGTACGAAAGTAAGTCTAGGAACCAAATTTGCTTTAAATAAATGGGATTTCAAAAACAGTTTTGGTCTTTAGAAAAATCAGTGACGTACCATTTTTTTCTTAAAAATTGTCAGTTCAAACCCCGTACGGACGTCACTGAAAAAATTTAAAAAATCTTTTACGTCAAAAAATGCTACTTAAGGATGAAAAGATGTGTACAAAATTTTATAAAAATATCTAAGAGTGATAATAAATTATGATGAAAAACTCACTTTTTTTCTTAAAATATTAACACCCTGTAGCTCAAAAACTAAGAGGTTTAGGACATATGTTGATATCAACTTTTCTCCCAAAAATCACCCGAGGATTCACACCCTGTATTATCGGCACTCAATTAATTAACACCCTGTATATTATTCTAGAGGGTATTGAATAAAGCTTAGGGGTTTGTTTCACTTACCAAGACCCTTGTGCTCCGCAACTATAAATTATATTTAAAAAAACAAAATTACCAACATTTAATAAAGTTAAGTGAGTTTCCCATAATCAAATAACAATATTAATGGAGCTTTGGTTCTTCGATTAAATAAATATAATTAAAAATAAGACAATGAACATGAAAAACATGCACTGAAGGCATCTCAAGACTGTGCACTTTAAAAGTGTTAAAATACATAGACAAAGGCACATTTCTGTGTCGAAACTAGCAGTAAATCGCCTTAAGCTTAAACTTATCGCGTAAAGAGAATGTCAGGTAATTTCAGTCGCTGTCGACATTTGCAGCTGTTTCGAATATACGTGAAAATAGGAAAACTTAGGAAAGCGCTGCTAACAAGTAAGTAATGGTATATTGTGTGTTGCATATTTACAAACATTTATAAAACATTTTATTGTGAATAGACTAAAGACAAATAAACGTACTTTTTTTAATCTTGGGACAATCTACAAAGGCTCATGATCTAACTACTAAGGTACCGTAGGTCTCGTAAGTTTTTTTTAATCTTGGGACAGTCAACGAAGGCTAAGGCCTAAGTACTAACGTACCGTGCGTGTCTTAAGTGTGGTAATAGAGAGTTTATTCACACGAGACTTAAAAATTTGGAGATTTAAAGAGAAAGGAAAAACTTCTGCGGGTAGCAGGTTCAATAGTCTGGACACTAGTGATGAAGGAACAAACAAAGTAGGAAGTTCGGGGTCTCTCAAGCTGGACTGTAAAAGGATGCATAAAGAGTGGCACTATGTGTTGGTTTGTTGGGAGCTACCACAGAAGGAATTATACTGGCCAACTGACAGATGAGCATTGTCCTACTTTTTTCGCTATAGCGAACATGGCTGTGTTTTGGAGGCATTAAACTGGTCAAGATTTTTGGCGCCCCAATCCAAAATTACTTTAGGGTGTTGAAAAAGGGATATTTGCATTGACCTGCATCAGAATTTCAGGGTGGCTTAAGAAATTAAATATTAGAGTGGAGGGTGCTTTCGTCAGCAAAACCATGGATAGGATTGGTTGTGAAAGAAAGAAGATCGTTGATGTGAAGAAGAAACATAGTTGTGCCAGTACTGAGCCCAGCATTAATTGGATAGAAGCTAAAAGAATGTTCATCTACAAGGACTTATATACGTCGATTAGAAAGAAAACTGGAGAACCAAGAACAAAGCTTAGGTAAAAGACCGTAGGAAGGAAGTTTCTTAAGAAGCCCATCATGATCAAAAGCTTTAGATATGTGAAAGCAACGATCTGGGATTTACCAAGAAACTTAAGGGACTAGTTTCAATTGTGTAAAACAAAGGAAAGAAGATCGGCTGTGGATCTTCGGTGACGGAATCCACACTGTCTGTCATGTAAAATTTTGTGTTTCTCCAAATTCTTCAAAGTTTGGAAATTAATGACTTTTTCCATGTCTTTGCAAATAACAGAAAGAAGAGATATAGGTCTATAGTTAGAAGGGAGAGTTTTGCATCCTTTCTTTGGGGCAGGTTGCAAAGGTGCCGCTTTTCAGCTCTCCGAAAAAATGCCCGAGTCGTAAGAGAATCGAAAGAGGCAAGTTCAGATGGGTGCAACCTTATGGAGCACAATTTTTTAAGACGGTTGTTGGTATGCCATCCAGCCCAGAGGATTTTTTAGTATTAAGAGAAGAAAGGATACGCTTGTTTGCCTTTAAAAATGATATCGGACAGGTGGGCGGGAACAGGGGCAACTGTTGGGAGAGGAAGATTAACGGGGGGATCGAGAGTAGAATTTGCAGCAAATTGTTTGGCAAATAATGTGACTTTTTCCTTAGAGGTAAAAACAATTTCATCTTCAGAGATTGGGGGTGAAAAAGAACTTGGTCAAAAGTTTTAACTTATGTTTTTGGCAAAGGACCAGAAGGATTCACTGCCATTGGAGCAAGAAGGGACTTTATCTTTTAACCGATTGTTAAAATGGTCTTTGGCTTCTTGGTTGAATGCTAACCCGTCGGTTTTCGGAACTAGGGTTTTAAAGAAAATTTTTGTGGGCTTGGATATTTACAAGTCTGGCTTTGTCACAGGATTAAAAAAACCGTGGTGTGTGATTTGGACGTTTGGAGTTCCTTTTGGTATGAGGAATATAGGTCTCAATGTCTAGTTAATTGTTTCGGTAAGCTGTTTTCAAATTTCGGAGGGATCGTAAGTTAAAAAGCAGGTAGGATCCCAAGGGTAGGTGGCAAAGAAATCTCTGAGACTATTCCAGTCGGCCGAGTTATAATGACAGATAGTGCGTGGAGGTGTAAATTTAGTTGCCTCCGAATGTATGGAGTATAATACAGTGACCAAGCCATGATCTGAGCGACCAAGGTAAGCAGTTACTGATGCTTGGCAGAGTTCAGGGTTAGAAGTAAGAAAAAGATCCAGGGGATTAGAATTATGAAAGTCTGGTTTATAACGTACTTTATTAATAAGAAACATAAATATTTGCAGATTTTAATGAGCAGAAAAACATTCTGCGGGCAGTTAGCTCCACAGTCTGGACCCTTTAGGGATGAAGAAACAAAGAAAGGCCTTCTTCAGTTGGTCATGTAGCCACTAAGCTGGAAGATAGATATGCTTAGCCATTTCTTCTATTCAGTAAGCAAGATTGCTTACTGAATAGAAAAGATGGCAAAAGGTAACTACACTTTAGTACTCTAATGGTAGATGACAGTCTCATCACTGAAATTGTTCTATTAAGCTGAATTGTAGTGACAAATTATGCGTGGATATATGACCGAATGTATGTCATAAATAGTGTCCATATGGTTATCCGAGTAATCAATGGTAGCAGTTCCTGATGTTTGTTATGGTCTGGGATAGGTAGTGGCAATCCAAAGAATTAAGATTATGGCTAATAACACGACGATAGTACGTGGGTTCTGTAAAACGATTGTTAAGTAAATAATTGACTACGAAGATTTAAGCTGTTCTGCATGTATTAAGAGATACTTTTTGACGATTCCTACATTGTTAAAGACCTAATATAATAGGCAAAAAAAACACCAAGCTACTAATAAATTGCCTGGCATAAAACAAGTTTAATAAAAAGTGACAGCAATAACACTTCTGCCTAGGCTTAACATTAGTTTGTGTCACATTACTGAAGTTAGGCGACAGTATTTGAAGTAGTCACCGGTGTACACCGAATTCTGTTGTCTTTGGTTCACATTCTTTATCAAACTGTAGATTTTAATCTATATGCTTTGACATAAATGAAGGTATAAAAGGTTTTTCACAGTTAGGGAGAGTGGTCCAAAATGATCTCCATAAGATGAAAATTATTGAATAATTTAGAAAAAAGTTTATAAGGGATAAATATAACTTTTATTAGATTAAATAATGACTGTACTTTAAGAATAGCATATACATTTAACTTCAAACAAATTAAGAACTCGACAATAATGGGGATCATTACAAAAGGATTATTTTACCCCAGGGGTAAGGCAAAATGATCCCTAAGGTGGAGTTAAATGATCCCAAAATAAATATAATAAGTGGTTTTAATAAAGATAAATAAAAAATTTAAAAAATCTTTTTAACGCTAAAACATTTTAATAAGGGAAATAAGCCATCCAAACAATTAGGAATTATATGGGTAGTATATACCTTCTAAACAAACCTTATACTACGCACTTCTTTATCTTTTTACTCTTAATACAATAACCGCAAACATTTGTCACGTGCCCAGCAATGGCAATCAACAGAAGCAGGTTTTAGAAATGTTTTAGGACCAATAAGACGTTCTTCATCCTCATCTACATCCGATTCCTCATCATCTTCCTGCATTAAAAGAAAACAATCAAGCTCTACTGTAAAAAATCAAGATTCATCCATCCAGAATCATTGCATCTAAACGCTCTTCCTGGAGGTGCCCCGTCTTTTAGCTGCCCTTTAATTCTCTTTCTGGCAATAGTAAGCAAAAGTGAAACATAGAAACCACCTGCCGACATGCAAATAATAGCTGCAGTAAAGACCTCTCGTTCTGCGGAAATCACTCTGTCGACTTGTTTCCTACCTTTTCTGGCCAACACCTTACAGTTTCTACCAGAGACAGTACTAACAGATATCTCATCTACACAATCCTGTTTTTAACTGCAATATGCTATATTTTATGTCAGGGATATAACCAATTGGTTCTTCTTCCTACTCTTTGGTAAAAAATTAAGTTTTGCTGCTAAGATTCTTGAGTTAATCAACGGCTAATGTTTTTACCGTTGCCGTGCCTCTTTAAACTCACAAAGGTATATTGAAATTTTTTGTTACTGTTTTGTACGGTAGCCCACTACGTACACCCTCTATAGCTTGTTGCATCTTTTCTTCGTCCCATTAAACCATTTTATAAAGCTTTAACAAATGAATTGCATTTATTTATTTTACAGTAAAATCAAATAAAAATTATCCGGGAAATTATTCTACTTTAAAATTAAAGTTGGTTATTTAGAAGCGTGGGTAAAATGATCCGGGGATTGTTTTACTCTACTCCACGTGGGATTATTTTACTCGAAAGTGCATGTTTAGATATAGATCTCATGTCAATCATGTCTAAATATTTCATAAATATCTTAAAATATAGACCAAAGGATGTATTCATTAAAAGGTAAGTATTCATATTTTCCTTAAAATGCTGGGTCAATAATTTAACTATACTAACCTTAGATGAAAAAGTACAAAACATTCTTTAACAATATTTTACATCAGCAATTATTTGATCTTAATTTCAATTGTCAGCGACGGTAGCTCGGATTAAAATGAATAATTCAAATCATGGTTAATAGCATCGGTATAAAAAATATTGGATTGGGATCGTTTTGCCCTTACGGATTATTTTGGACCACTCTCCTCTAAATTTTTTTGAATTACGACAATTAATTGTGATCCTAACGAGTTGTGTGAAATGTGATAATTGTTTATTTTAATACTTGAATATTATTGACGAATTGAAAAAGAAGAGAATACATATCTTGTGTACAGTACCAACGTCTTAGACTTTATGCTAGACTGCCAAATGTCTTTTTTCAATGATAGATTTAAAAAGCTCTTTATAAAAGTGTATAAAGCAACAAGCCAGTTTTACACTTTATACTGGATGCTTTTTAAAATTATTTACAGTACATAAATTCCAAATTATTCTCATGCAAAGTTAAGCCGCAAAAAGGCCAAGAAAGTGCCGGTAATTTACCAGGAGTTATTTAATATAAATAAACTTCACGCCAGAATTAAAATATACACAAAACGTATACGTGCCTTGGTTAGCTAAGGCTTGAATTAAAATTTACATTTCAAGTAAAAAATAAATTATTCTATATTTTTGTTGCCTACTTAATATGGTTTAATTTATATGAAATGAAAAAATTAAATTAGGTTTATGAAATAAACTAAAGACACACCCAAATAAGGCAAGCATAAAAAATTCTATTGAGTAAAATAAAATATAAAATGGCTTTTTAATTTTTTAAGTACTTAAAATACTAGGCTATAAAAGTCTAAAACAGAACTCTCAACAGATATTTCCATAAAAAAAAATGTATTCCATTAATTTTAAGGGGTAGAAATTGTGAGGGAATATGACAAAAAGTGGGTATGACCAAGATATACTGTATTCTTAAAAACAATTCCATTAAAAAGTAAAATCATTTCTCCTGGTACAAACCAAAGAAAAAATTGATAAATTAGTAGAAAGTTGGTCTATATAACCTCTTAGGTGTGTAGTGTCACTGTGTTCAGTTATATGTATAATTATGATTATTTTTACCCATGTTTACATCGTTAAAAATGGATACGATTAGTCGATAAACTCTGCACTGTAGGCTTACAATAACAAAAAAAAATATTAATGTATGTTGTGTTTACAACTTGTAAGAGGGAGAGCAATAATAGAGTTACGGTTAACTTAAAGTTTTAACAGTAAACTTAAACTGTTAAATGCGGATATATTTTTATGAATAATTTGATGTATAATCTATTTCTTCGTGTGTTGTAGTTCGTTTTCTATAAACGTTAAATTTTGTGTGAATATCAAAATTCTTAATGTTTATACCCAAAAAAATAATTGTATACCTATAAATTTTCTCCATTGTAAATAAAATATTACTATTTAATTTGTTAAAGAAATGCAAATATGCACTTAAATTTCCTTCCGTACTATTCCAAATACAAAAAAAATTGTGTACGTATTTTTAATAAAAAAAATGTACTTGGTTAAGTGATTATTGAAGCTATATAGTAATTTTTCCAAATGTGCCACACAAATTTTCGACTATAAAGATGAAATTGGCGAGTCCGTAAGGGGGCCATCACTATGGTTATAAAATTAAATATTAAGTTTAAAACAATTTTAATTTATTCATAATTAGACTGTATTTTTTATTTCTGGTGAAGGTTAAAAAATATTTTTATACACAAAAAACGTTACGTATAAAACTTCTTTTATAGATGTTTGTTTTGGGATTAAGTGACCTAGTACATTTAATTAATGTTGTAATTTATGATAGAAAAATAATATGTATTTTTTTTAATTTACACCTTTTTAAAGCAACGGAAAATAAAGTGTAACGTAAACCTTTATTTACACAATTTTCTTATCCCTAATTCCTACAATCAATAAGAAGTAGCAAATTGGAGATGAGAAAGACGACGCTTCAATTTGAAACTTTAGTCTTTAATGTTTAAAAATATTTAGATTAGGTATAAAGTTTTATACGTTTTTAGGAATATAAGATATAAATACTAATTTTTTTTCTCGTGAACCACTTGTCATGTTTTTAGTTTTAAGTATACTATCTGCTTACCTTACATTGTAAACTATGGGAAAATAACATTTAAAGTAATAACCTTAAAATTGCGATTTATAAACATTTAACAAGGACAGCGTTGAGCAAAAGTTAAGTCTAGATCATCTAGATCTATCAAACAAAACCATTTCACGGTCACCACTTAAAGGTTGGTCATGAACTTGCAGTTCGATCATGAATACTTTTAGAGAACTATTAAAAATATTTCTAAATATTTTATTAAAGAAGGAGTATGAATAGGTAAGTGTACCGATAGTTGATGAGTCCGGGAGTCTGGTGGATGGCAGTTCAGAGGTTTGATCCTCTATTAAGTCATTATTGACCACTGGAAGTTTATATACTTTAAAAATTTATCGGTATAAAACTTAATTATTCCAGCAGTATTGAATTTGCACACACAACATTCGAGACTCTAAAGTTTGCTGTAAATTTTGCCTATCTCAATATTCTGTTATTTATTAATTAACCAAGTTTATTTTAGTTATTATATAGTTTGATTTATTCTGATTAAGAAGTTTTATTTGGCCTTATTTGTCAATAAAAGGCAGATACATAATTTAAAAAACTTTGACTTAACCTAAAAAAGAATTATTTTTTCCTAAATGATTCAATATGTACACTTTATTAAAGAGCTTTGTTTAAATTTAAATATGCTCAATAAAATTTTGGAGAGATTACCACATTTTACTGAAAAAAACATAGTTTTAAGGTTATTTTGTAGTCGCATTTTGCCTTTTTAATATGTATAATGCAGTTTCATTTATTACAGTTTAAATTTATATTTTTGTTTTCTTTATAACGCTGGTATAATTACGACAATACACCCAGTTTTACATAGGTTTTACTTAATCCGTTTAAAAAGAAAGTATTGCCTTACTTAGCAATACCCTTCAGATCCAATCCTGTTATAGAGCATTACTCTAACTATTTAAGGGTATAGAGCAGTGCCTTACAAGTTTGGACAAAGGCAATTTTTTCGAAACATGCAGTAAGTCGCCTAAAGGCTTGAACTAATAACCTCAAGGAGTTTCTGTCTAAATTAGCAGTTGTTTTTGATTTAGAAATTCGATATTTGATCAAAACAATTATTTACGAGACCCTCAAGACATAAATAAAGCACAACGTAATTTTATGGAAGCACTTTACAGGGTTTTTCTTAACAATGTTTCAAAGCATTGGGGGTGAAATTTTTATGAAAAATTAAGATAGTTTGCTTGATAAATTGTGGCCCAAAATTGTTTTGTTACGATTATACAAAAGTTAAAATTTAAAGAAAAGGATGAAAATTAATTAATCTTTTAAAACCGCTCTTGATATTTCAGTGATATTTACCATGTAGTATAATTTAATAAAAATGAATATTTTTTAAATTATTAGAAATTTTAGCTTTAATAGTGGCGACATCAAGCACTGACTTTGATATTTTTAAAGACAAAAATGGTATGTCAATGATGTTTTCCCAAATAAAAATTGTTTTTTAAAATCTCCCATTTAATTTGAAGGTAAATTGTTGTTCTTTAGGTTTTTATGCGCAATGCGCTGTTTTTTAAAAATAAACTATTAATAATTTTATTAAGAAAAAATTTGATTTATGATATTTGCATATATTAAAAAACAATAATTTACAACATAAACATATTATTACAACTAACACTAAAGTATTATTACAGAAATTGTTAAAAATAGCCGCCTTCACTTATTATGCGTGCTTCCGCCCCCCTTTATATCTCGCACTCGATCAATAAATTCCCGAGTGTTTTAAATTCTGCTGCACTAGTTTTTTCTCTGAGTTTCACCACAAAGTTAATAATACTTTTGTACACAAGCGCCTCAAGATAACCACACAAAAAAAATAATCTATTGAGGCTAGGCGACCTTGGTAGCCGTTCTTAAGGATTGTAAATTGCGAACCATTACACTGAAATATGCTGGTGCACCATCGTGCATGTACCACATTTGGTTTCCTATTGGTTACAAAACATGCAAATTTTTTAAAAGAAAATTAAGGTAATATTGACCTCAGTGTTTTCAGCAAAAGAATGGTGCAATAAAGTGGTTAGTTGTGATTTCCACCCATACTTACATTAAAAATCGGTGTTAGAAAGAGGCTTTTGTTATAGCATGGGTACTTTTATTGACCCACAAATTAAATTAATTTGAAAATTTTGAATGCATTTCTTTAAAAAACTGCTGAAATTGAAGATTTTACGCAATATAATAAGAACGCCACTGGAAATAGTTGACACGTATCGGAAAATGCCTGAAAAGTACATTGTACTCTTAAAATATGGTTTGGATGTAATGGAAATTCACTTAAATTATCCAAACAACTTTGTGGGAAATATTCAAGTTTTTGGTGATTTCCTCGTTTTTGTTTCAGAATGTTCTACAACTTTGTGTTCACCTTTCAGATCTACGTTTTTGGGTAAAACCAGTTTCAAGAACATGACGATAAATATTAGAAGAGTTTCGACTATTCGACAAGTACGACTGGGATATATCTGACGATAAATACAGTGTGTTCCAAATTGGGCCTACATGTATTGGTAACTCGGGAACCATTAGAGCTACGGTGTTGGTTAAATTGGAAAAGTTTTAGACAATTTAGTTGCAAAATTAAATCTGCTTTCAGATTTTATTTATCTTTTATGGTTTTTCAGATAATTAAGAAAAACCAAAATGGTGCATTTTTAACTTTTGCCTGTAGCTCGCAAACTACCAATTTTACGGTTTTAGGATTACTACATTATTAGAACACTTTTTTAAAAAGAATTTAATTTAAGTAAAAATATTTTTCTAACTTTATTTGTTTTTGAGATATTTACCCAAACTTTGGATTTTCATACGAACGCCATATTGGATTTTTATATTTTTGAAAAGAGCTCTTCAAAAGCTTTTCATTGATGTATCACAAGTTTAGGTTTCAGATTGCTTAAGCTCTAAAAACGATAATTTTTGTTTATTTGATAGTAGGCTTAGACTAGACTGCGTAATGGCCGCCCTGTTTCATAAAAAACAAATGATACGCTTTAGGAGCGGCATCAACCTAACCATAGACATTTAAGATTTTTAGTGATAAACTTGTTACCCTATGGATCTTTTGACCCTATGGATCTTTTGTGAGAGCCAAATTCAAAACTTATACAAAAAAACTGATGCTTTTTGCAAAAATTAATACTTCCTTATATTACCTTAAACTGATAATAATTAAACACAACTGTAAAACAAAAATATATCAGTAAATAAGAAAATAAAATCACAGTACATGTCTTCCTCCATTTTTCACACATTTCTCGCATTTTTCCAACACCTTGCGGGTTACTCGGCGTAACGTGTTTCGGTTAATGGAAGCAAACACATTCCGTATCCTGTGTTCTAGTTCCAGCCTAGTTTCGGGCGGAGAAAACTCGTACACCTCATTTTTTGCGTGTCCCTATAGGTAAAAAACAGGGGGTGTGATGTCCGGTGATCTAGCTGGCCAAGCAATTGGCCCATTATTAGATATTATGTTGTCATTAAAGGTATTTCTAAGGACCTCCATCACCTCCCTGGTACTATGCGCTGGCCATCCGTCTTGCTGGAACCACAAATTATTCATTTCATTTGGCGGAACTGTATTTCTAATGGCCGGTAAAATCTGTTCTTGCAGGAGTAGCAAATACCTATCTCCATTCAGAGTTTCTTCAAAAATAAATGGTCGAATTAAACGGTTGTCTAAAACAGAAAAATAAATGTTTTATCTAATTGTGAGACGTAATTTAAAGGTGCATTTTAAATTACCTATGATGCCACACCAGACATTAAAGCCAAACCTTGTTTGTAGCCGTCATTCTTCTAAATTATGTGGATTTTCTGTATCCCAGCAGTGATAATTGTGCCTATTAAAAATTCCACAATTTGTAAACCGGGTTTCGTCTGTCCAGAGATCCTTGGATTGGAATTGGGATATCTGTTGACATTTAGTAATAAACCATTGACTAAAGGTGATTCGTCTATTGAAATCATTCCCTTGAAGACCCTGGACAATACGTGGTTTGTATGAATGAAAACGGTGTTTTTTTAAAGACCAACCGTCTGTTCTTCCACTTTTCTAACCGATGTTATGGGATCATCTCTAACGTTTTCCATTATAATCGCCTCTCTTGCTTGATTATTTTTTGTTTAAGTTTTGGGATTTGATTTCACAAAAGATCCATAGGCTAACAAGTTCGTAACTAAGAATCTAAAATGTCTTTGGTTAGGTTGTTGCCGCTCCGGAAATTGTTCTTCGTATGCAAGTGCTGCAGCTTTTGTATTTCTGTTAGATTTAAAATAAATTTCTAGCATATCCACCTTTTTATCATTGGAATTATTAAGAGCCATTATTGTAAATACTTAAAATAATCAAAACTTGAATTTTTGTTGAAGGCGTTTCTAAACGAGAAATAAGATGCAAGCTAATTTTGACATTACGGCCATTACGCAGTCTAGTCTAAGCCTACTATCAAATAAACAAAAATTATCGTTTTTAGAGCTTAAGCAATCTGAAAACCTAGACTTGTGATACATCAATAAAAAGCTTTTGAAGAGCTCTTTTCAAAAATGTTAAAATCCAATATGGCGTCCGTATGAAAATCCAAAGTTTGGGTGAATATCTCAAACACAAATAAAGTTAGAAAAATATTTTTACTTAAATTAAATTCTTCTTAAAAAAGTGTTCTAATAATGTAGTAATCTTAAACCGTTAAATTGGTAGTTTGCGAGCTACAGGCAAAAGTTCAAAATGCACCATTTTGGTTTTTCTTAATTATCTCAAAAACCATAAAAGATTTAATTTTGCAATTAAATTGTCTAAAACTTTCCTAATTCCTAGTTCCTGAGTTACCAATACATGTAGGCCCAGTTTGGGACACACTGTATGTGTGGCTTACTCTACACTAACGTAGGCGAGGCCATACACGTAATGAAATTTTGCCATTTTGCACTAAGTCGTAAAAATAATCACCCCAACACATTTGGACGACAGAAGTGTCCTTAAAAATGAAAAAAAAATGTCAACGCAATGCACAAGTGATATATTCCAAGCCACCTGGATTTATTGAAAAATAGTACATATTCTTTGATAAATAATTATATTCGTTTTCTTGAACAATACTGTGTATTTTAGTTTCATTTCTTTAAACGACCCATTGCAATGGAAAACTTAAAGAACACCGGTTTTTTAATTCAAGCTACTGTTAAAGCTTAAATTAATATTTATTTTAAAGAATATATGCCTTTACTTAATGTAACTACAAATATAATACCACTGAAATAACTTAAGTGGATTCGGAAACATTAATTCTTTTTTACATATTGACAAAATCTAAAGTTAGTATTATTTATTATATAGTGAAAGGAAATTAATTTTCAATTTTAATGCCTTTTCAGTTTCATACTCTTAAATTTAAGGGACTATTTTTAGTTTGCTTAGTTTTTAAAAAGGTTTTTATTATTACACATATATATTTTTTTTAAATGTGAGCATTATTCTTTTACTTGCTTGAGGTTAAATCAAATTTAATAACCCGTGACAATATCGTGGTCTTTTATGGTTTTAGCTTTTCGTGAGAATAAAAGAAAATATATGTACTGAAAATAATTTTTAAAAAGTATCGTGGGAAACTTTGTCAATAAGAAACAAAATTTCCTTATACAGTTTGCGCTTATGTTTTTGATTAATAATTGTTTTTTAGTGGTTAGATACTCTACCCATTAAGTAAAGTATTATTTTTAAAATATATTTTAATACAGTAATACTTTACAAAGGTATAATACTTAAGTACAAAAGTACCGTGGGTGTCTCAAACAAATAAGTGGTAATTTATTAATATGGGACTTAAATATTTGAAGGTCAGGATAAGAAACAAATATCTCTGCAGGTAGACCCTTTAGATACCCTATGGATCAAGGAGCGGTCAAAGTGGGAGGTTCGAGGCTTCCTTAGATGTACAGTAAAGGATTGAATAAGAAAGGAACTTGGTGCTGCTTTATTGGGAGCTACAAAGAAAAAAATTGTACTGTTTTATTCTTTAAAAATTTCTTATAAATTCTTATTTTAACAAACTTTTTAATAAATATCCTTTAGGAAAAATCTTATTTTGCTTTTTTGCTGCAAACATAGAGCCGAGATATTTAACACAAATAATGAGCTTAAATAGCAAATCACTAAAGTTTGATTTGAATTAGACAAGTCATCATAATTGCGATGGCAGAGTTTGAATCGTAGGGAAATTTTTCTTGTACATGCACAGGTGGTTTTGTAATAGTAAGAATTTTTTTAAAGCGGAAATAGCTAGCTAGTATTAGGTCATATTCATTAAAACGGTTTTTAAAATAATAAAATGAAAATATTATTTTAATGTGTTTAAAGTGAGTGAATATATTGTAATATCTTAGTTTCATTATCAGTTGGGTGCTATATTTGGTATATAATAAAAATTAATAGCAATTAACTTAAATAAGACATGGAAAAGGCTCTATAAGACATGGAAAAGGTTTCATAAGAGGTCCATCCAAAGGAACGAAGGAAGAACTACTTAATTAAACAAAGTAGGAAAAGATTTCGCATAACAGTAGGGCACGATCACCTAAGAGGACACCTACACAAGATAGGCTAATACAATGGGGACCCAAGTGGCAGAATATGCAACGAGGGGGAAGATACAGCCTACCATATAATATGCGAATGTAAAGCATTAAATTACAAAAGACAGGCATTATTTGGGCAACCGAAAATGAGCCCACAGGAATATGTCAACCAACCGGTCTCGGGGTTATACAGACTTCTAGAAAAAACAAGACTAATGAGGGGATTAGTATAAAAGATAATGGGGCCCCCAGTAGTGAATTATGACGGCTCCCAGGGAATAAGAAAAAGACTACTTTAGCACAGGAGATGAGGCATTTTGGCTAGAAATTTTTTTGTCCTGCATGGATTTACTTGAAATTTTTACAGAGGGTAGGGAATAGCAAAAGGATCAAAGTTTATATTATGCCGAGGTATACTTTTATTCTAGAGGTGGTTGTCACCCCATCTTGGGGGTGGAATTTTTTTATTACATTTTAACTACAGAAATCGATAAAGAAAGTAATTTTAAGTAAAAAATGTTCCATACATTTTTTTCGTAAAACTAATAGTTTTCGAGTTATTCGCGATTGGAAGTAAAAGTTTTTCGAGGAAAAAATCGATATTTTTAATGGGGTTTTCACGAATAACTCTAAAAATATGCATTTATTAAAAAAACTGTAAAGAACAAAATTGTAGCTTATAAAAAACTAGAAAAAAAGGTTATCTTATAATTTCTTTACAACCAATACGGACCGAGCTACGGCTTGTTAATGGTTAGCTTTTGTTCGTCAAATGTTAAATTTGAAAGATTCAAAGTCAAATAGCGGGAAATGTTTACATTTTTCAAGAACAACATATAAGGTCTTTTTTAAAGTTTATAACAAGACCTTTCTTTTAATAATAAAAAAAAGTTTTTAGCATAAAAATTGGGCGAGTTATGATAAAAATCAAGTCGGTCCCTTCTTTCTTCTACGAAAAGATCATTAAACACAACCCCTTAATTCCCCTCTTAATTAAAATAGATCTGTACCCTTCCGCGATTCTTTTTATATATGTGTTATTATTACATTCTTTTATCAAATTAAAATGCTTAATTTTAGAAAAATTGGAGCTTAAAGTGAAAAACGATTTTCCGCAATTTCGTAAAAATAGCCATTTTCTTCAAAATAACTCCAACAATACTGGAGATACGAAAAAAATGCTAGGGTACCGAATTATAGCTTTTTAAATAGCAAAGACTATTTATTTTATATATTTTTCTGTACAATAAATATTTGGCCAGATATGGCCGTTTAAAGCCTCTATTTACGAGCGAGCACCACCTTATTCTAGCCCTTTAAACTCATCCCATTTTAAAAGTAAGGTGTTAAAAAGGATTTAATTTACATAGCCTTGTAGCTTTTAAGAAAACCCAACAAAATTATTTTTGAACAAACTTTCTATCATTAAAACTAAAGGAGCTATGTTTAAAAAACTAATTAACTTTTTTTTCGAAAAAGTCGAATAGCCCACTTCGGAGCATAATATTCTATACAACCGGTATACTTTATACTTTTACCGGTATAATTTTTGTATGCAATTCTACTTTCTTTTCCCATTTATTTCTATTATATTGGTTGATCAAAATTGCAAGGTTGTAAGGGGTGGTTTTTAAGGATTGAAAATTTGCAAAAGAATGAAATTGGTAATATTTCAGGCAGTAATATTCTTAATTATTAAATCTTTCAAGCTATTAATTTTTTGAGGATAAATCTTTTTTTTTTAATTAAGATATAATAAGGGTTGATTTATAAGGGTCAAAAAGTTGCGAAATAAAATTAGTACAAATTTTAGGCAACAGCATTTTAAAAATAAATCACTAGGGTAAATTAATCATTCTTTTAGGGTAAATATTTTTTTTTAATTTAAGCTCTAACAAGGGTTGATTTTTAAGGGTTGAAATATTTTGAAATTGTATTCTAAAGCATAAAACAATCATTTATTAACCAATCCAAACCAAATTTTACCCATCTTAAGGTTTAAAATGTTATTCCATAAGTTTTGACAATTAGGGGTAGTTTTCACCCTTAAAAAACAAACAGCGCACATCACCATGAATAGTATTTAAAGTAGAGGGTTAGAAGCGCCTAATTCCAAATTTTTATACAAATTGATGCAGGACACAAAATTGCGAGGTTTTGCAATTTTTTAGCTTTATTTCCGGGACAATAATTTATTTATCATCAAATCGTTTTAATTTGTCAAACATTTTTTTTTTTGTAAATCTCATAAGGGGTATTTATTTAAAGGTTGAGTTATGGTAGTTTATTTATTATACCGTAAACTGTTAAAATATTGTTTTCTACAATAAAAGCGTTATTAAATAATTTTAAAATGAAAAAACATTTTTTTTTGAATTTCGTTATTAAGGGTGATTTTTAAGGGTTAAAACATTAAAATATTATGTTATATATAACTCACAACATAAAAATAGATTCATTCTACATATTTAGCTATGCTTTTAATTTACATAATGTCTATTTCTATGGTTTTTTAAATTTTTTAGCATAAGGGGTGGTTTTTACCCCCTAAAAATAGGGGTGGTTTTTACCCCCTAAAAATAAAAAGCACACCCTAAGCATATAAAAACTTTAATCTAGAGGGTAAAAGCACCTTAATTCAAAATTTTCATAAAAAATAAAGCTGTACAAAAAAATCCGGAGATCAAACAGCATTTTTCTTCCCATCCGCTGTACTACTTTGATAAAAAGTTATGGTAAGCAGTTAGAAAAAAATAAAAACATTGACGGGCAGGCAAATATATTCTCCAAAATATAAAAAGTGCAGAGCGTAGGTATAGGCAAAGAGAGTGTAAACCCTTTAAATATAAAAAGAAAGGTAAATTATTCCGAAATATTTAGTAAATCTCCTTTAACCTAAAACTATTGTATTCGTGGAACTTTAGATAATTTCAGTTACTGTCCTAATTTAAAGCTGTTTCCGAATAAGACAAAACTAGGAAATAGTCGCTTTGCGAGAATTTTAATTTCCGGATAAGTTATACTATTTGTCTTGTAATTAGTGACTGGAAAGCTTTAACTGCAAAAACATAGGAGCCGAGTAAATACAATAAAGCATGTCGTATTTTTTTTTTATTAAATGCTTTTAATTTATAAAGGTAAAATTTATTTGGTCTTTGCAAATAGGATTGCATAAAATTTGCACCGAAACCTAAAAGATACTTTTTAAAAAAAAAAAAAGGAATTTAAAATTGTATATATACAATATATACAATAGTGTCAAGTTATTCTTTTTGGATTAATTTTATCACAAAAATGGTAAAAGACTTGTCACCAAAACGATTGATTGATTTTTGTGGCTCTCTTTTCTAAGCTTGTTTCAGGCTATTTGCCAGTTTGTGGGGATTAATAGTTTCTGTGTACAAACAGTTCTCTACCCCAAGACTAGAAGTAATGTGGTCCTATCTTGGACAGCAAAAACTTTTTGATACAAAAAAAAATGTGTTGGGGAAAAAAGAATTTATTACTGATTCCAAGGCATAATATCCATTTTTTTTCTATGAAAAAGTTTATGTATGCTAATAAAAGTAAAAAATGGCTTAAAACACAACTAATTTTTTAATATTACTTATTTCTATGGCAGCTGGGCCAACTTTAAATAAAGCTGTATTTTTTTTAAGTTCTTTCTTTATTAAAAAGATATTTTTTGTTTTGTATATAGCTTTAAATTTGTTTTGATATAGAATGCACTGTTTTAAATTACACTTTGCTTATAAAACAATAGCCAAAGAAAACCAGCACTAAAAACCTTTAATAATGCACAAAGGTATTCCAAATTTATTAAAATATCTAAAGTGGTATTACTGATAATAATAATAAATAATTTATTTTGGAAAATATTACCACCTTGTATCTCAATACTTAGGACGTTTAGGACATACGTTCATATAAAGTTTTCTTCTTAAAATGAACTTAAAAATTGCCCCCTTAAATATTGACATTTATTTCAAAAACACCCTGTATAAAGTAAGTGCTCGGGATAATTTGACCCCGTTTTACTGCCCTCGGTATCCACCTAACTGTCAGCCCCTTTGGATTTAGACACCTTAGGAGTTTAACTTTAAGTGGCCAAAATGGCTGACATATTATCGATGACGATTTTTTTTCCAAAAATAGTGCACTTTCACCCCTTATTGCTATCCCCTGTATCCAATAGATTGGTCAGCCTGCGCGAGAACACAATTAAAAATACTAAATAAACATGTTTTAAGGGAGAAACTTTCTATTACTGATAACGATGATTTTTCGGCTCTAGCTCTCCGTCTATCAGTGTCGTACCTATATGGATAACAATAAGCAGGAAGGCCCAGATGTTTAACTTAAAAATCTAATGTAATATAGTGGATAAAAAACTAAATTTCTCCTAAAAATTATTTAATGTTTTTCAAAAAGTAAGAGGGCCTGGGCCTCTCCCAGAGACTTGATAATATATTTTTAGATTTTGTTTTTTATTTGTCTTCTTTAAAACCAATTATTTTAAAAAGGGACCTCTATTTTTGTTTGCATACTCGGAAAGCTTTTGTCTTCAAGTATTATAAAATAATATTTAAACGAGTTCTAGCATTTATTCTATAAAAATGTTTTACTTATTTTTTTATTTTCTCAAATAAAAGGACTATTTGTAATAAAAAAGAAAATGATATTTTGATATGTGCCTTTACACTTGATAAACCCTAATATATTTGTTTTCATGGTACATAAGCTTATTACCGCAATAAAATTTTAAAGACGTAAACATAATTTGGCAGTAAATATCAATAAAAATAATATTCCACCTTATTTTAATTTGGTAAAAAAAAACATTGTTTAAACAGGACCAAGAAGCTTTTTTAGCAGAGTCGTTATTCTAAAAAATTAAAAAATAATATTGTTTAAATTAAAAAGTCGGACTAAGCAAAAAATCTTTTAAAATAAGGATTTAAAGGAAAGCTTAACAAACAGGAAATTCAAATTTCAGGTGTTTAAGGCAAATGCTCAAAATTGTGATATTTTGGGAAAAAAACGTATGGTTTTAAAATAAATACCTATTCTATCTCTTACTAAGTAAAAAACCTAGGATTTATACAAGTTTTTTAAAATATATGATACCCTTAAGATGTTTCTAAAGAAAATCGAAATATTTTTTTACATTACAGAACTAACCAATAATCTCCAATTTTTCATTCCTTAACTACCAAGATCCCTTATCGCTGCAGAATTTCGAACCGACTCTCAATTTTGTTTTATTGGTTAATTTAGTGTATATGTTACAGACTGGTTATGAGATTAGACTGTATATATATGGTGTAGACCGTTTATAAACTGCCTATAATTCACCGACCGTTTGTCCATAACTTGATATTTTATATATGGAATAGACCTTATATATAATAAATATGCAGATTTAGACTGTGTGTTTAAAATTAAGAACGGTAACATAGGGGAGATACTCGGTCAGTTTTAGGTATAGTGCTAGAGGCTTCAGAAGATGGTTTTTACCGTTTGGGAACTAAACAAACTGTAATTTCAAAATAAAACCGCTTTAACTTACCAGAACTAACCATGACCACAGAACAAGGGCTTTAAATTTGTCTAAAAGGTGGGTTTATTTTAAATTCTGGTTAGTTAAAGCTGTTTTTATTTTTCTATTAGAAAAAGACCCATATGCACATACGGTCTGAATCTGCTGGGCAGGTGTAAATTGAATAGACCTTTTATCAATGGACTAGGCTGTATGTAAAAAAAATTTTTTATTATACATACGGTCTAATTTCGTAGTGAGCAGAATGTCCACAGGAGGGTGTTCTGTCCCCACTGCTACGGACCCTTGTCATGGACGACCTACAAAAACCTTCAACAAAAGGGCCCAAAAACACCCCAAGACGATCTTGTCATTGGGGAAAATTTAACAACACTGTTAGACATAAAATCAAACAGGCGCTAAATGAAGCCCCCCCAAAAATAGACAAAGGGGGGGACCAAAAAAAAAGCTTTCCCAAAAATTTCCCCAAAAACCCTTCACCAAAATCTAGGGGGAAAAAGAGGTAAAATATTTGGGTGTCTTCCCCAAACCCCCAAAAACTTACCTGAAACCAATATCTTAAAAAAAAAATAAAAGAAAGCGAAGACGACTTTTATGTTAATCAGACGCGCACATGGTTTTTGGGGTTATATTCCAGGGGGGAGGGTCTATGAAACATACCCCCCACTGGGCCCCGGGGGAAAAAAAAAACCCCTTAGTTCGATCGGTCATGGTTATTCCCCGGTTTTAAGTTAAAGGGGTTTTCTATTTTGAAATTACTTTTTTGTTTAGTTCCCAAACAGAAAAACCCAAAACTTCTAAACCCCCTAAAAGCACTATCCCAAAAAAACTGACCGAAAAATCCCCTATGTTACCGTTCTTAATTTTAAAAAAGTCAAATTTTCCCATAGTTATTAAAAAAGGTCTAGTCCATATATAAAATATCAAGTTATGGACAAACGGTCGGTGAATTATAGGCGTTTATAAACGGTCTACCCATATATATACAGTAGGGTGGGCCGAAAAATCTTTTTTTTCCGAAAATTTTAAATTTTTTGTTTTGGAATAGCCCCAAAAGTTGCCTTTTGTTTTTTAAAACCAAAATGTATATTAATGGTTTTTCGACTGTAACACGTCTTCCCCCCCCTACCGGAACTAAAATTTAAAAAAATTCAAAAATAGACTTTTTTTAATTTCGATTTGGAATAGCAAACAGAATTTTTTTTTTCTAATTTTGACCAAAATATTTATCGCATTTTTTTTTTGCATCAAGTCTTCTGCCCCCTATCGAGCCTGGAATGGGCGATAACCATGTAACCAACATTCTAAATTTTCTTATCTAAGACAAGTAAAGATTCAAAGTGAAATTTTTTTTTAATCTGTCCGCTTTTAATGGCAAATTATAAAACCTGCATATAGTGCATATATTATTAGAAAAAAAAAAAATTAACATACTGGCCTGAATACTGTCCTGCCCCGTTATATTTGTCATTTACGTCCCATCAGAATGTCGAGCCGGTTGCCAGGCGCGGGTGAATTTTGGGCTCAGTCAGTTTTTTTTAATTTTTATTATTAGACAAACGTGACAGCGTCGTGTATTTGTATCGTTTGTCGGGTCTGTGATTTTTCAGAGTTTAATTAAAAAAATTAAAAAAAATTTAATAAAAATCATGAGTTTCTCAAAAACTTGTTATAAAAAGGCGTGATACCGAGGGTGTCCTTTAGTTGGATCACCGGCAGTTTAAAAATAAAATTCTTCCTAAAAAAAGATGTTCTCAAGTGCTTTTTATGGATAAGGTATACCCTAAAACTACCAGCCTGTGGAAAAGAGCCAACAGTTTCAAAATTTCCCCAGCATACTGGTTGAAAAAGATCTTAATTTTATGGGGGCGTCTTCCTACAGTCACACGAAAAAGGGGTGTTCCTTTTTAAAAAAGCAGCGGGGTAAATATTCAAAAATTTTGTGGCCCCCCCAAAATCAAGAGGAATGATAACTATTTCCCCAAAAGTTGAAGCTTATAAAGCAGAAAACAAGAAATATTCGACATAAGTGCGTGCAAGTGCAAAAAAATTTTAAGGGGGTGTTCTTGAGCAAAAAAAAAAAGGTAATATTCATTTTTTTATTTGACGGGATTACTCATCTAAAAAGATGATTTTTTTTACAGGTACCTCCAAAAGAACGGCATTCCTCATGGATCAGAGAGGGCCCCCGAGAAATATTTTTTGGGGCGTGTTACTCCAATGGAAACAAAAAAATAGAAAAAAAGGTTTAGAAGAATTGAAAAAATGCAAGAAAGGGAAAAGTCGCATAAATAGTTTTTTTCCTAAAAAAAGATCAAAGACTTCTTTGGAGATATTAGCTAATATGTCAGTTTCTTTTTCCCTCCTTCGATACAGCTTGTAAAATCCCTTTTTTCTTCTAAAAAACTAAATTTTTCACTTAAACTACCTACACTTGCTAAAGTGTGTGACAGATATGGATTATCAGAAAAAAACTGCAGCAGCAGAAATAAAACTGTTTTACAAGATGTTGGATTAGTGAAAAAAATATGTTCAGTGCAACTAATAGACAAAAATAGGTTAAAAAGGGGGGTAAAAAAATATAAGAAATACAGTTGTAAATTCGATAAAGTATCAACCTATAAATGCAATTTATTTTGATGGGCGAAAAGACAAAACATTGACTACTGAAGAAAAAAATGGCAGACTTCATAGAATAACTTTAGTTGAAGAACATATTACTTTGTTACAAGAGCCAGGTTCAGTATTTCTAGGTCATTCGATGCCTCCTTCTGGATCAGCGAAAGACATACTTCAAAATTGTTGACTTCTTACAAGAAAATAACTATGACCTGTCGGGGGTTCTAGCAGTGGGGTGGAGGGGGACCGTGGTCAACACAGGCCCCAAAAAAGGGGTCATCACTCAACTTGAAAAAAAAAAATTGCACGTCCTTTACAAAGATTCATCTGCCAACTCCATGCCAATGAACTCCCCTTAGACATTTTTTCCCCGCATATTGATGGCCAAATAGTCGGTCCTAGTGCGTTTTCAGGCCCCTCTGGGCAAATTGATAGTTCACTGTGAAAATTTGCCAGTTATTCAATATGAAATTATCGGCTGTAAATTACAGGAAGTAGAATTTTGCGACTTAAGTACCGATCAAAATATCTGTAAAAATTTTTTCTTTGCAATATCCTCTGGTCAATGTTCTGCAGACTTAGCAAATCAGAATCCAGGAAAAGTTGGTCATTCCCCATGGGTTACTTTGGCAAATCCTTTTTTCGGCTGTATATTTCTACAGAAGAACCTTCCCCAAAATTAAAAAAGGAATTACAACTTTAAAACCCAAAATTTATGCACCGATGTGGTTTGCAATTAAACAGAACCCATCTTGTGAAAAGGGGGGCAAAAACATGTTTGGCAATCTATTCAGCTAAGTCGATATTTAGGGGGAAGAGTTGCTAGCAATCGTCGATTCAGTTATACAACGCAATACATTTTTCGACACCCGGGGAAAAATATTATTATGTATGCTACATGACTCTCGTCATGTAGCATAAAAAAATCTTTCCCTCCTTTCATTTTAAACCAAACTAAATTTTTTTTGCAGAAGACTATAATAATCAAAAAACTGGCACAACATTGACAATACTCCGCCCCCATTAATTGTGATTTAAAACTAGATGAATTACAAAATATTTTTAAAAAAACCCCGGTCAATTCATTGAAGTTTCATCTTTTCCTTTCACACACAAGCAGTTGAAAGATGCGTAAAATTGGTAACTGAAGCTTCGTTGTCAGTTGTTGGCCCCCAAAAAAAGAGATGGATTTATAAAAGCTAAGTTTAGATTCTCGAAAATTAATGCCAAAAAAATTTAGAGCAAAAAAAAATTTTCACAATAAATATCTCCGGGAAAAAAATTCATTACATTTGTTTTTTTGGGTTTTTTTTTTTTACTTTTCTTTTTTTTTAATACAGTAAAGAACGTAATGTAAAAAATGTAAATAAAACTTATTCCATTGAAAAAAATTGTATTTTTTTTGGCTATCTTTATTTTTTGTCCCGGGGGGGGGGCAAAGGGGGTTTAAACGATAAAAAAAAATAAATAAAAATTTTAACAAGCTAAGGAAAGGAAAAAATTTTGGGATGCTATTCCCCATCGGGGAAATTCCAATGTCGATTTTCAAAATTTTTTGAAATTTTTTTGGGTTCGGTAGGGGGGGGAAAAAAACATTACAATTAAAAAATTGTTTATAAACATTTTCATTGAAATAATAAAAGGGGAAATTTTGGGACTATTTTAAAAAAAAAAATTTAAAAAAACGATTTTTCGGCCCACCCCAATATACAGTCTAATCTCATAACCAGTCTGTAACATATCACTAAATTAACCAAAAAAAAAAAAAAAATTTGGAATTGGGGTTGTAATTCTGCAGCGATAATTTTAAAGGGATCTTGGGGGTTAAAGGGGGGTGAAAAAATGGAGATTATTGGTTCGTTCTTTTTAAAGTAAAAAAATATTTCGATTTTCTTTTTTAAACATCTTAAAAAGGGTATCATATATTTTTAAAAACTTCTATAAATCCTAGGTTTTTTACTTGGTAAGAGATAAAATAGGTATTTATACGTACGTTTTTTTTTTTAAAATATCCGGTTTAAAAAGGATTTTGGTTAAACACTGACCTGGAATTTGTATTTCCTGTTTGTTAGGCTTTCCTTTAAATCCCTTTTAAAAAAAAAAAAATTTCCTTTTAATCCGACATCTTAATTTAAACAATATAATTTTTTACTTTTTAGGATAACGACTCTGCTAAAAAAAAATTCTTGGGGCCCGTTTAAACAATGTTTTTTTTTCCCAAAATTTAAAAAAAAAGGGGAATATTATTTTTATTTA
>JAHBCN010001999.1:0-101932 GCA_019359885.1 Listronotus oregonensis
TTCTCTGCGCTTTACTGTATGATATATTTATGAAGTTACGATTACGTTGACCAGAAATACTTTTCCTATTAAATTTTGCTGATCAAGTAAATAGTTTTAAAATACTGCATTAATTGTTTAGTTATTGTAATATTTTTATGTATTAAACTATAAGTTTTTAAAGAAAATAAAATTATAATTAAAAATTAAACTAGTAAATTTAGAGACGTATTATATATTTGTAGGAGTTCTCCAAGTAACAATTATTAACCAGAAGAATTATATTAATAAAGAATATTCTTGACAAAATGGTGGCCCTTAATAATTTGATAAAATTTAATGGATTACATTGTTGCAATTTACTGAAAGCTTTTCTTAAAAAATACGACTTAGGTCAGGAATTAAAATTTTTCTCCTAAAATAATTTAAAATTTTCAGAAGAAAACAGTCTTATAAGATGGAACCAAATTTCCATATTAAAAATCATACTTGGTGGCAGCTTTTAATATACTTTTTTATGATAAAGTGCCAACCAGACACATTTCTTGATAATTTAAGAAGTTTAATTTTTTGTTTTATCAAAATTTTTGTAGCTCTTTAAAATATTATTAATTTTCGTTTAAAATTTGGTTATTTAAATCCTAAAAACTATCTAAGTTGAAAAATTTCCCTTTTTAAGGGGTCAATGCTTGGGGAAAAATTACAATTTTAAACATATTTTTTAGTAAACATCAATTATCAATTCTTTTTTTTAGCTTTCTGTAAGCACCATAAAAAAGGTAGTTTAAAATATAAACCCAAAAATGTACATACATATCTATATATTAATACATTATAAATTCAAAATAAAATACATTTTAAAAAATTAGTTGAGCTTCGTCCCCTGTAAATCCTTAATTCTCCTGATAAAAACTGCTTCTTGCTTTACTTGGGACATCCATAGTATGTTGGTGCTAAAAAAAACTATAGTTACTCACATGGAAAATGATTTAAATAAAACAAATTATAATAAATGTGTTATTAAAAACAATATTTAGCATATTTTTTACATTTGATACATCCTTTTTTAGAATATTTCCTTAATTTATCTCATAAGGTATTTTAAAAAATATTTGAAATTCGTGCATAGTATTTTATAACGATACTATAAATCATCGGGTTTCATTATTTTATGAGTTTAAATACTAAGATACTGTGAATTTCTGCAGCTTCAGATGGTTTTTTCAAATACTGCAGTCTTTTTATGCAATTTTTTTATTTGGAGACAAAAAAGCCTATTCTTCAAACTAAGAGTACGTTTATGTCTACTCTTGCATCCGATAAAAATTCTGTTATCTGCTCAAAATGGCCGGTATAAACGTTTCGGGTTGAGATTTCCATCCGATATAGTCGTATAAGTCAATTCTCTTGTTTTGCTGGATTGGACTTTTGTCGGGCGGATCGTGCTGCAGTTCAGTGGCTGCAGTACACACGACGGTGTAAACAGATTTGGATTCAGACTGACAGAAGTTTGTACCTAAGTTAACGCGGTTGGATTTTGGGGTTAGAAATTTTCATTTTTTGTGTTTTGTGGTTGTTTTTGTTTATCTTGAGCTTTTCTTCAGATTTGTTTTGCAATATTAAGTAAATAGTGAGTGATAAAACTAAACACAAATGGAATGGAGGTTAAGTGACTTGGGTGACTTGACATTTCTAACGGCTGAAGTTAGCCAAAAAGATCATATGTTTTACGTCAAAATTTTTATCGGATCAAAACGGGATTATTTTAAAGATTAAATTATCGTGGCATAAACGACTGTGGATTAAAATTTGGGATTAAAGGTTTTGGATCAGATGAAACCTATATCTGATTAACTTTGTAGACATAAACGTACTCTAAGAAATTCTTAATATAAACTTTTTAACAGGATTTGTTTGCAAAATTCCTTAAAACAATTCTGACAAATACCAGAATACTCTTTACATTTTTTATTTTAAGCAAAAATTTTAATACAGCATTTGTCACATACCAAAATTAATTTTATTTAGAGTACCACTTACATGCATCCTTTTACAGTGCAACTAAAGAAATGGTAAAAAATAGGCCCAAAGCAATAATATCAAGCCGTAGCTATAGAAATTCGAATGGTTTCTTGTAATAAGCTAGACTTTTTATTTAATCGGCACTTTTTATATCAGTTATATTTATTACAATGGTTTAGGAGGATACTTATTACAAATATGACCATTTAACAACGCCCTTAGTTAAATTAATTGAGGGGATTAAACCCATATTATTATTTTTCTCACATACTATGACTCGTACTACATATTCTGATACATACTGAAAGAAAGTTGTTTTACCTCTGGAACCAAATTCGGCTAGATGACAATGTCAATTTTACGGTCTTATTTTTCCATTCTATCTATGGAATAGTTGAAAACTACTAAAAAGTATTAGCAGCTTTAAATTGTTTACAAGATAAAATTAAACTTTTTCGTCTTAGTTTTTTTTTCAAGATAAACAATTTAAAATTAAGGTCATTCATACCTTTCGATTGGATTGAAGTTGTCTTAGCAAGTGGCATCAGATTTGTATGTTTCATCAGCAGATCTTTTCGGCAAATGGCTAAACAAAGTTGTGACAGCTTGGGAAATAAATTTTACTACCTTGAGCACCTTTATTTATGTACTTATCTTCAAAGTGTTTTTCACATATTTTATGGTATTTATGTAAAATGACAGGCCCCTTGTCAAACAGGTCTTCTTTATTGCAAACCTTTGCCCAAATAACACATCTAAAAAAGTTGAACTTAATTACTAATCTTACTAATCAAACTTGTTGTTTTTAATAAATTTAGGAGTATTTAGTAAATTTTATTAAATAATTTTTATATTTAAAAATTCTACCTATAATTAAAAAAGGAGTTCAAAAGACGTAAAAGTTAATAATTTATATTGCTGTTTGAATTTAGTATTGGTACATACCTAGATTCATGTTTTGGAAAAGCAAAGTGTGATATTTCTTGATCCGCACGAGAATTACACAGAATATATGTACAATAATATCCACTGCTTTTGTTTGTTAGTCATTATTTATGTGGGTAATAGTTCTTATTTATCAAAAACTTAAAACACAATAAAACTAAGTTCGTCGTCGAACATAAACAATCACATAAACAATTATTTTTCTTTGTCAGTGAGAACTGTCAATTGGACTTTAAACATATTCGGTAATGGACGACGTAGTATATGCAACCATAATTACTAGACCATCAAAATTCGTCCGTGTCGCTTCTGTATGGATCAGTATTCTGGGGTAATATGTTATCTTACAATAAAAAATAAAGAAAAAATTATTTTTATTTGATTTGTTTTTATTTTTAGTCATTCTAAATAAACGTACATGAAATAAAAATATAAACATGTATTTTATTTTTTTGCTCAAAAACGGCTCGTTGGCCCTTATTTTACGTAAGTGTTTTTGGCGAGATCAGTGTTACAATTCTGAAAATTTTTCTCAACCCCCTGTGTAAATATAACATAAAACTAGTGGAATTATTTATCAAATATTATTTACCTTACTAATCTTTTAATTTAGAAGCCATATTTTATTTCCATGTGATTGATTTAGCACAAATAAATTGTTTTTCTTACGTAACTTTCAACTAACAATAATAAATTATATTTGTTCTATAAATTTGATGTTTATATTTTTACATTTGTGAAAATAAACCTTATGTTTATACTGCTTTGAAAAAGCAAATGTCGCCTGTCAAGTTTAAAATATAAATTCAAGATTGAGACACAATTACCCAGTACTAAACAACAAGTCTTTAGTTTTTTTTATTAATGATTATTTCTTTTTTTAAATTTATTGGATTCAGAAAAAAGTCTCGACCTCCTAAAGTACTGAAATTTAAAATGAGACCAAGTTCTATTCAGAATTTGTTTTTTACTTTTTTTTTACTTGAAGTTTTTTTACTGATCTTTCTGTCTTAAAAATAAAAAAATAAACCATGATCAGTATAAAGCTTGCAAAGTCAAGCAAGTGCAAAAGCAAGTTGTGCACAGAACTTGGTCTTATTTAAAATCTTGGTACTTTAAATTGCCGATATTTTTAAATAGGAACCTGGCCCTTATTTTACATAACAAATATATGAGGCCATTTTTAATAAGATACTAATAACAAAAACAATTACTTAAACGAGTGCGCACCGAGTGTCTCAGTGTGCTTTTTTCAACTTATAAAGATAATAAAGGATAGGAAGAGGCTCGGTGCCAACTAATTTTACCAATGGTTTTTAAATAAGTGGAGTCCAATAGTGAACTAAAATAACTATAGCACTGTAAGCAAATTATTGGTCGTAATTCCTTTTAACAGATAACTTACAATTAGCCACGGAATAAAGAATACACAGAAATTCAACTCATAAAGACTGCCAAACAAATTTGGCAGTAAAATTCCAGTGACCTCGACTTTTATCCTTTCCATTTTACAATTCTGGGTAAAATCTGTACAACAATATGGAACTTTCTGATTAGGAAATTATCATTTTATATATTATTTTGTGTAGGTGTTTGCAGGGCCGTATTTAGGCGGTGGCGAAATGGGCGGCCGCCAAGGGCGCAGCCACCTAGGGGGCGCAAAATCGGCCATATATTTTTTTTCATTAGTAGTCAGTACCGTAGTTATATTATTATTATTTTTTATTGACAAAATGGTAATTGTCTAGAAAGTAGCCGCAACTCCGATTTTAACCAAATTTGGTATCCGGGGTTTTTTGGGGCGCTGATCACGAATATGAAAAATTTGGCGGAAATGTTTCGTTTTGGAAATATCCGTCATCAATATTCATCAAAAAACTTAAAATATTTTATAAACACCTTTAAAAAACTTGTTTTTATATGTCTTTTACACCTTTTTTCTAATAAATTGCAAAGCTTTATTTTCAGATGTCGCGGCCATGTTTACTGAATAAATTCCTTATGTATAGATGGTTGAGTTATTCAAAAGTAAGACTTTACTATTAAATGGAAAAAAAGGGTTAAAATAAATATAAAAACAAGTTTCTTTAAGAGGTTTATTAAATACTATGTGCCAATTTAATGTAAAAATCAAGAATTGTGTGCAAAAAGAAGGAAATATAGGGAATAAGATGTTAGTTTGGTTTTCAGGTTTGATGATTGATATCTCAAAAACGAAACGTTACCGCCTAAAAAATCCATATTCGTGAACAGCGCCCAAAAAAACCACAAAATTAATAAATACATGTTATATGGTTATTAATGAAATATTGTCTTGCATATTATTTAATGTATATTAATATACAGTATGTCCACGGAAAAGGTGTTGAAGAGAAAAAACTTTTTTATTTTTGATTTTATCGAAAAAAGCTACTCTTGATAAAAGTTTTTGCTACTTCTAAGAGTAAGATTGAAATAGAAACATTTAACATATTTTATACGGGTTATTCAGAAAATTGAAAAAACTTAAAATGGTACAAGAGTAAAGTGCATTTATTTGATAAGATATGGAAATAAGTTACTAGGAAAAGTTGTTCAAAATTAAAAGGTAGTCTCTTATACCAATTTTTGAAAAAATTGGCCTACTTTTATTTATTTGTGATTAAATTTATTTTAATATCAAATTATAATCAATTTTTTTGCTGTTAAGTAAGCATTTAAAGCTGACGATACTGCGGCTAATGAATTATAAAAGCCAAGTGTCAATAAAGCTTGTCACTATCATCGCCTACTAGTACAAAAATTTTAAATTAGTTGATTGATAATGAAATTTTAATTACAAATAAATAAAAGTAGGCCGATTTTTTCGAAAATTGGTATTAGAGTCTACTTTTTACGTTTGAACAACTTTTTCTAGTAACTTATTTCCATATCTTTGCAAATAAATGCACTTTACTCTTGTACCATTTTAAGTTTTTTCAATTATCTAAACACCGCGTATAAAATATTTTAAATGTTTTTATCCCAATCTTACTCTAAGAAGTAGCAAATTTTTTATCTAAGTAACTTTTTTCGATAAAATTAAAAATAAAGAATTTTTTCTTACTCAACACCTTTTCCGTGAACACACCAGTAGGTACGTCCACGGAAAAGGTGTTGAATAGTAAAAAACTTTTTTATTTTTAAATTAAAAAAAAAACTACTCTTAAAAAAAATTTGCTACTTTTTAAAGTAAGATTGGGATAAAAACATTTAACAAATTTTATACGCGGTACTCAGAAAATTGAAAAAACTTTAAATGGTTCAAGAGTAAAGTGCATTTATTTGAGAAGATATGGAAATAAGTTACTAGAAAAAGTTCTTCAAAAGTTAAAGATAGTTTCTTATATCAATTTTCAAAAAAATTGGCCTACTTTTATTAACTTATGATAAAAATTATTTTAATATTAATTAACTAATTTCAAATTAACAACTCATTATTGTGCTAGTAGGCGTTGATAGTGACAAGCTTTATTGACACTTTGCTTTTATAATTCATTAGCCGCAGTAACGTCAGCTTTAAATGCTTACTTAACAGCAAAAAATTTGACAAAATTGATATTAAAAATTTAAATTGATATTAAAATAAATTTAATTACAAATAAATAAAAGTAGGCCAATTTTTTCAAAAATTGGTATAAGTGACTACCTTTTAATTTTGAACAACTTTTCCTATCTTATCAAATAAATGCACTTTACTCTTGTACCATTTTAAGTTTTTTCAATTTTCTGAACACCCCGTATAAAATATGTTAAATGTTTCTATTCCAATCTTACTCTTAGTAGTAGCAAAATTTTTTTATCAAGAGTAGCTTTTTTCGATAAAATCAAAAATAAAAAAGTTTTTTCTCTTCAACACCTTTTCCGTGGACATACTGTATAAATGTACGTTTTAGTAAGACTGCTATGCACAGTATTTTTGTAATTGGGATTTTATTGTTGAGAAAATTTATTCAGTGTAATTATCCGCAAATAAGTATATATAGTTAATTTATATTCCATTTCTTTTAGTCAGATACAAACAGTTGTTTTATGTAATCCATGCCTCTTTCAAATAGTAGGCTAATATTTTCGTATAAAGAAAATATAGAATTTGACACAAATTTCACCACAAAATTGGTATTTTAAAAAAACGTAATTTTCGGATCAAAAAACTTTAAACCTACTACTTTGCACTATAATTTTGTAAAATTTTCGGAAAAAAGCCCCTAGACACCCCGTTGGGGGGTATTTCATACTCCCCAAATCCCGGTGTGTGTGGGGGGGGCGCAAATTTTAAGCTTCGCCAAGGGCGCGGCCATACCTAGATACGGCACTGGGTGTTTGTATGTGTGTGTATATGCACGTTTGTCATTTGACATTCTTCGTTAAGAATTAATTATAATGTTTTAATGAGTTGTTTAATTTTCTAAGTCTAAGGTAATATGTGAAAAGTTGCGAGTTTTTCTACAAAGTTGATAATTTTGCAAAATTAGATACATATTTTAGGAAGCATTTACTGGCATAAACCAACTTATTAAATAAAGCTTATAGGAAAATCACAACAGAACTTTTACAAGTTTGCATCTTGGAATGAGCTAAAGTTCAATTTTGGTTTTTATTTGAAATGAAGATTTAAAACAAACGCATTCGGTAATGAGCATTTTTATTAGTGAATAACTCTAGTTTTATGAAAAAATAAATTAAACAAACATCAATAAATCGACCATATTGATGCGTTTTTACTACTTTACTCTTGGGTTTATCTAAACACTTTTAAAATTTGAAATACAGGTAATTTTATATATTTCAATTTAAACTTGCTAACGGTGCAAAGGAAAAATAGGAACCCAAGCATCCTACCACCAGTAAGTGCTTTTATATTATTATGACACCCCATATAGATTTGTATAAAAACAGAATGGGTCGGTTCAACAGGTAGAAAATATCTAATAGGCGGTGCCAACCCACTTAAGTGTATATTGAACTAACTTTACCCCATAAAAAAAATTAAGTTCTACTTCTGAGTATTGTATGACCTAGCTTCATAAATTTTAACTTTTACTAAATAGTTCATGAAAAACGATGTTCTACCATTAACTAACGTGCCTAAAGATACTATTTTAGAATTATAAAAAAATTAATTAATTTCAGGTTTTACTGCATTTACATAAATAATTAGGAACAGTTGAGAAATTAACATAAATTTCATAAAGTATGTTTAACAAAGTATAATATTTCATAATACCCTTTACGCAGATAGAAATTTTTCAGCGGTGACACAAATATTATTATTAATAAATTGAAAATTTAGTTAGTAGTTTACAATTTTTTTAAAACGCAATACTTGCCACTTTTGGTCAAGGAGTGTACAAAGACCTATTCAGCTCAGGTATATTACAGTGGAACCCTACGTAATCTTTTAATCGCTTTTTTTCAGTTAGGTCAGCATTGTTGACTGAAAAGTGTTTAGTTAGTTCTAAACCCGGTCAAAAGGTGCATGGTTGAAATATATCTAAATATTACGTAATATATAATAGTAAATAATTTACTTAAGTCTCAAATCGGTCTATCAAAATTAGACTAAGATGAGTAAATGTAAAGAAAACCCCCAAAGTGGTATTAGCGGTACAAAATGTGTTACTACTTCTGAAAAATTGATGTACGTTTCACCTATAAATGGCGACAAGTTTGTTATACCCGATGCTCAAAAAAAATGTGGTTGGACTAGCGTAGCTAAAAAAAATGGTGTATTTTGTCCACATACAACGCAAAATTGGTAAGTAAACCAAAAAAAATTATCGCTTATAATGGAAACCTAATAAAATACAGCATTAAGAAAACCTTAATTGATTACTAGTACCTATATAAATTAAAATGAAATGAAAAATCCATATCGATAATGAGTAGTCCCTTTACTCCCTTTAAATACGGTGAATAAAACTGTCTGGTATAGGTATGCTTGCTTTTAACGTACTATTGTATTTCTTTTAAAACATCTGAAGAAATTGCTAGCCAAGTTCATGCCTAACAAGACACAATACCATAAGGTTTCGTAGATATAACGGTATATTTTATAAGTTAGACTGGGTACAGCGGTTTTTCTGTGTTCGATGGACATAAATGAATACATATCAAAATATTTTGAAATATTTAGATAGCAATGTAACAAAAGTAGAAGAAAAAAATTACTAAGTTACATCACATTTTTATCTTAATCAAATTTCTTAATAACTGTTTTAAAAGAGACATCCTTAAAATTTTAACAGGCTATATGGATGGTAAATCATTTTTTTATTATTATTTTTCAGGAACAAACCACAAAAAATAGAGAAAGATGTATTAAAATTAATCGGAAACACACCCATGGTAAAATTAAACTCTATACCAAAAAAAGCTGGAATTAAATGTAATATTTGTGAGTATATTTTTTTAAAGATTTTTTTTTAACATTTCTTTATTCTCATACCAGAAACCGTAAGTAATTTGATTTAATAGAAAAACCTGATTATCCAAAGCAATACTTTTCTATACTAATATAAAAAGAGATTTGATTGTTTGTTTGCATTGAATAGGCTCCGAAACTACTTTACTGATTTGAAAAATTATTTTACCATTGGAATCCCAGATAAACATAGATGATAAAATATTTTCAAAAACGTTAGGAAAAATTTTTGGCGAGAACGAAAAAAAAAACAGCCATTAACGCGTAGTCCATGCAGACAAAATGTACTAGATATATTAAACTTATTATAGAGGTATTATATTCTACCCTTGTCAAAACACTGATGTGTTTAGTTTCTTGTTAAGGCTTGTCATTATTTTTGAGAAATATAGCTTGATGTGGTTACCTTTTTACCCAATCAAATAATATAGCATAATAAACCACCAGAAAAAGTTTTAAAAATTGTGGATGATGGGTGATTTTTTTATTTTCTTTATAAAGCAGATATATCGGGGGAAATATACGAAATTCAATTTTAAAATTAAAACATCGATTAAAGGTATTATATGTTTTTAAAAGGCTCTGCTTTAAAAAAATAAAAATTGTTTCATAAGAAAAATCATTTGGTTCATACCTTGGTAGTTCCTTAAAAGCATTACGCTTCATTCGGAGTAATATTGAAAAGTAGGTACATGGTCTTGTCAAATCTCGTATGAATAAAATATAATTTGTTGATTTGTATCAGTTGATTTATTTATTAGTGCAATAAAGTGTTATTGATACTTAACAAAAATTACAGAAATAATTTTTACTGTCAGTCTTATCTACATTGATAACAAGTAGCTGTATAATATATTATTAAATAAGAAATATAAATAAATACAGTAAGATAAAAAGGAAAATGGGGAAAATCAAAGACCCATTGCTTTCTCATATTAAATGTTTTTAGATTTAGTAGTTTTGAAATTTATTTTATTTTTGAACATTTAGCTTTAAATTTATTTATATGCCTTAAGTTAATCACCTAATTAATTTTGACAGATATGGTTACAAACATCGTGTGCAGTTAAGCGCTTAATTCGTTTGACAGTTATAGTTACTAACATTGTGCATCATAGTGACACTAAGCTCATTAAGCAAAAGTTTATTTTTAAAACAATTTTTAAATGGCCTGCAAATATATCGCCAGAGTAATTTTTCTTTTGAGGGATATGTCCTCTTTGAATTTTATGTATGTGTATTTTTTGACACATAAAACTTATTTTAGATAAGAATTTTACTTTGAATTGGGAATATTTCCAGAAAATGGGAAATAAAAAGGCAACAAAGTGCCGAGACAAGTTAGAACTTTTCAAGTGAAAAACTTTTTAGTTACTTTTTTTTTCTATATAGTCGCTGATACCTTTTTCTTAAAAAAATTAATTTAAAATTTAATTTATACAGCGCCACCTGTCTATCAAAAACGCACCGAATGGAGCCAGAAAGATGGCGTGCGAGTTAGATATTTGCGATTAAACAAATAAAAAGACAAAATGTTTATTAATAGTGCGATGGTAAAACCAATTTTTGGTTATATTTCCCGGAGACTTGATCTGCTATCAAGTATTCGTTTTATCAATAAGCAGTAGTCGCTTTAAGAAATCTTTTGAAACTATTTTATCATCTTAAACGGCATAACATATTTTGTTCGCCGAATTAGGCTTTTTTGCTCTCGTCAAAATATTTGCTAGTACCGCATCTCTACAATAATTTTTTAGACCTAAGCAGCTTAGTCAGAATATATTTAACTGTTTGCAAAATAATTTTCGTTAATGAATACGTTTCTGTTACAGCTTTGCAACTCTAACATTAAACTTCCTGTTTTAAACAGTTTGCGTGGCATCGGATCTTTTTAATAAATTAATATAAGTAAACTTTCTGCATTTAACTGTTTTGTAAATTTTGCCTTTATTTATGCAACGGTAGAAAAAAGTACATAAAACTAGTTAACATTTGGATTACTTTAGGTCAAAAGAGATGTTACGTTTACTAAAATGTGCTAAATTCCAATCTTTTTTTGTCTTGAAAATGAGGTTTGCCTTTGAAAACTTTTTCTGAAAATATATGTTTTTTTTTTCATAGATGCCAAACTGGAATATTTTAATCCTGGAGGTTCCATCAAGGACCGAATAGCAAAAAGAATGATTGAAGATGCCGAGGAACAGGGACTGTTGAAACCGGGAATGACGATCATCGAGCCATCATCGGGAAACACAGGCATTGGTGTCGCACTGACGGCTGCAATAAAAGGTATACACCAGTAGTTAAGCGAAGATGTTGTTTAAGAGGATGCCTTAACAAATCTACATTTAGATAGGGTTTAAAAAATATATAATATGCTATTTTTCTTGCATAGTTACTCTTAAAAATCATATTACAATATAGGTTATTTTTTAATGCAGGCAACAAAAAAATAAAATTTTATTTTTGAAGGTTAATTACAAAAGACAGTTTTTTATGCAAAAAAATGCCACTCTATATTCGCTTGTTCAAAAATTTATTAAAAAAATGACTGCCTATTTGTCAAAATTGATTAACACGGCCATTTTTTTAATGACGTAATCAAATTTGATTTAATATTAAAAAACCAGATATGATTGTTTTTATTATTTTGGTATCAACTTTGCATTTTTGTGAATTGCTACTATTTTCCTTTGTGGATTGTCAATTCCTACAAAAAAAATTCCTTAACAAGCTATTCCGAATTAGTTATTGAATTTTTTGTGCCTTTTTTTAGGTTACAAATGCATAATTGTAATGTCTGAAAAAATGTCCAACGAAAAAGTGGCAGTTATGAACGCGTTAGGAGCTGAACTGGTTCGGACCCCTATAACCGCAGATTCCTATTCATCTGAAGGAATTTTTGGCGTTGCTAATCGTCTGCACAAGGAAATACCTGATTCCTTAATATTAGATCAAGTAAATATAGCTAAAGTTTGAGAACATCCTATAAAATAAATTATTTTGCTCATTGATCAGTATCAATTTTTATGACAGTTTGATAAAAAATTAACCACAATATCTGGTTATTTTAACCAACATTCGTTAAAAAAAACACTGACTAAAAGACGTAAGATTTGAGAAAAAAATATGGAAATATTGTCACTAAATATTATTTCAAAATATTATCATTGTCTTTTTAATTGTTTACTTTTAGTTTTCAAATCCAGGCAACCCTCTTGCACATTATGACACAACAGCAGAAGAAATTTTGGATCAATGTGACCACTTAATTGATACACTGGTGAGAATTTGAAATAATTATAAGAGATTAGATTGCGCCACAAGGTATTAACCAGCCGGTGTTTCAAGTCATTTGTATAACGTCCTTAATAGCACCACTGAGTGTAAATTTTTATTTGCAAAAATTAAAAATTAAAAAAATTAAAAATTAAAAAAATCAATATTTTTTGTGAATATTCAGTATAAATTCCTTTCGTAGGTTTTAGGTGCTGGAACAGGTGGAACTATCACCGGCATCAGCAGAAAATTTAAAGAAATATCACCCCGGACCAAAATAATTGGAGTTGATCCAGAGGGATCAGTGTTTGCTTTGCCGAAATCATTAAACGACACCGACGTGACATTTTTTGAAGTTGAAGGACTCGGTTACGACTTTGTGCCAACATCTTTGGACCAGGCAGTTGTAGATGCTTGGATAAAGACCAATGATGAGGAAAGTTTGACGATGGCAAGGAGGTTGATTAGAGAAGAAGGCATACTTTGTGGTAAATAAAATCAAGTTATTTAAGGTGACCAGCACTGTTAGTTATAGTCGAGTTTAGGATGTTAAATACTCTTTAGCTAAAAATTTTTATTGGCAAAATTTGAAGGCAGGTGTGTGGATGTGATGAAGATTAATACAAAATTAGCAAATATTTCGAACTGTGGTTTATTTAACTTTTCCATAACTTGATTAAAAAACGACCTTCTAGTGGTTGCTTGGAATTCCGTAAGTCAAATTGGAAGTAGACTATATTTGGAAATATATTGATAGGCAAATTTTATTTACCAATTTTCAAAGTTTGTATGACTTAAGCACCTACCATACCTTACTAGGGGGTGATTCCTAAGTTGACGCTTTTTTTCACTGTGTTTAAATCTATTAAAATAAACAACTTTTTCAAATAACTTTTTTCGAAATACTCAAAAATAAGAAACTTACATTCATTTAGTGTGTCAAATACGGTCCTGTTAGGAAACTTTTAATTTCATTTGAAGTGAACACAAAACTAAACTCGACTGGGAAAGTCTTCTGGCTGTAGGGCTTAAACACCTTGAACGAAAACGGGATTCAACTGATTTTACCGCAATGTTGTCCACACTTTTTTTTAGTTAAACCGACCTAACTTGTAGTCACTCGAGAACTTGTTGTTGGATCAGCCCGCAACGGAAACCGTCACGCGTACAATCTCAAAGCAGCGGCCGTAGATTCACAAAACTCTATAAAAAATCAACAATATATCCACGAATTTTTCGATTTCGTATTGTGCCATTTTCGCGATTTAACAATAATTTAAAATAAACTCTCACCTCGTCTGGTAAAAGCAAAGCGACTAATATTTAATGCGTAATTAACAAGGCAAAAAATAAACTTAAATAAGAAATAATTTTTTTTCTGACCAGGCCGCACTAGACACATGTTTAAGTAGGTTTATGTAGCTTAGTTATTTTTGGGTTTTTTAAAAAAAGTTATTTGAAAGAGTTTTTTATTTTAATGAGTTGTATGCACAGTTAAAAAAAAGCTTAGGAATTACCCTGTATTTAGTTCGGAATTTTTTAGAGAGTCCCTAGAGAAAAAACCAAATTATATTACTAAGAATAATTATAACTAAAATTTAGCAGAGAAAAATATTTCAATTTAAGAATAACAGGTGCCCGATAAATAAATTTAATTTGAATTCGTCGTAATAATGTTTTTATTTATTTCAGTTTTTAGTTTTTTATTCAGTTTTGTTTACCAAATAAGTATGTATTTCTCAGCAAGATAATATTTTTTCAATAAACAAATTGATTTATCCATATCTCGATTTTTGATAATATTTTAGGTACTAGTAGTGGCGCCGCAGTGTCAGCTGCTTTAAAAGTAGCCAGAGATATGAAAGAAGGACAAAATGTGGTTGTTGTAATACCCGATAGTATTCGAAATTACATCACTAAGTTTGTGTCTGATCACTGGATGGAGGCTAGAGGCTTTCAGCCGTGTCAGAATATCAACAATTACTGGTAAAAACAACAAACCTATCCCTTTTCTTTTAAAACAATTATAATTTATTGGCACAACTAATGGGAACGTGACGTCACAAAAAAAAACAAAAATTTGTTGCCTGTTGATATATCAAAGTATGTAACACTTCAAATGTATAGCTCAAGTCACAGAGGCTTTGTAATCTTTGTTAAGTTTAAGATATTAATAGGTATATCTATACAGCAATAATACACATTGACTTTGAAGTACAATTCCAGGTCTGAAAATCTCCCATCTTCTGATACCTCATCAAATATTCGCTTCGTTATCTTCCGTCTTTAATTTTTAAAAACAGTTGTTACCCCTCACTCTTTTACCTGGACTCGTTTAGCTAACCATGGAATGAATTTTTATTTCCTATTTCGCTCAGTCTATTTTAAAATTCTATCTTTCTGTCCTATTTTCATGCTGTAGAGCGTTAGAATCTGGTTTAATGATATCTAGTAATGAAAAATAAAAGGTCACAGGCCATATAAAATCGTAGTTTTCTAAAATATCAATTATACTTTTACATTCGTTACGTTCGTCTTTTTTAGTAGAAATTAAGTTAATCTGGTACAACATTTTCATTTTTCTTTTTATACCTTCTTAAGGTTAATATCAGATTTATGTATTCCGATGTACTTAACATTAATCAGCGATTTATACTATAGCCAAACAAAGTATATATTTTTGACAAATTAGAAAAAAATTACACTTTAGGAAGCTTCAGTTAGATTGTGGCTAACATTTTACGAATTTTTGCTTACACGGGTTAGGGCCTCTGTACCCCGGGGGCATCATATCATTAATACGGCTGATCCGGCGTTAGCTATGCCCGTGGATCAACTTCTGTGCAGAGCACCTAGTAATCCCTGCCGCCCTGAAGTTATTCATACATTTGCATTGATACAGCTACATTCGGCCGACGTCAACGCTGACCTCGGTCGAGCAATAAATCAAGCCCTATGCTACTAGCTAAAACATGAGAGCTTTGTTTGTGATTTGTTGATTTTTAAGATCCTTGCTCTGTTATATTTTCGTTATATTCTATGAAAATTAAAGATAAGATGGACCACCTTTGTGTTATAAAGTGGCCCACAAATTGCAGTAAATTAAGATGGCATTGGTGTTCCAGAGGACCATTTTTAAACTTTACTTTATATATTGCTGTAAAGTTCACGCCATACCCTCTGCTACACCAGTGCCTTATTTAAAGCTATTTTGAGGCCACTTTTTGAGAAGTTCAACCAAAAGAGATTATCTTTACCCTCCATAGTATCACTACAGCTTATCATTGAATGACTTATTTTTTTAGGTGGTGGGAGCACAGTGTCAAAAGGGTCAACCACAGAAAAATTGAAACAGTCTTTATAAACGAAACGTGTGACAATGTACTTTCTCTAATGAGAGATAAAAATCTAAATGAAATTGCCGTCTAAAACTTGATGGGTAATAATACTTATTATTATTTATTTATTTATTTCAATTTACATGTACTCTACAGAAATCAAAATTTCCAAATGGTACAACAAAACCTAAAAACTGAAAAATATTATATGTAATTTATTAAAATAAAATAAAAAAACAACATTATACATACGGTTTAAAATTATTAAAAACAACCAGTAATTACTCTCTTAAAACTAACTAAACTTACAGAAAATAGTTCGGTCTCGGTATAATTGTCATTAAAATTTTTTAAAAGTCGATCAACAAATCTGTTTAGTCCGTAATTAGTTCAGTGTCTATTTTCATACAAAAAATTGCCGAGCTTGAGTGACTCTAGTCGGTATACGGAAATTAATAGATTGAAACGAAACTATTACAATTAATCATGTTGTTTAACAATTTGTACAGGAAAATCACCATTGCATCCTGCCTGCATTTTTTTAATGATTTTAAATCCAGCAACTATACCTAAAGTCCAAAATTTCTGTCAGTGACTCATTTAATACCGGCCACCCAACCGACGAAGCGGCTGAATAAAAATCTAACACTAGTAAATGATTTTTAAGCCTACGATATACTTTTCCGCTCAAATAACAGTGAACCGGCCAAAAGTTTCATCGCCACGTTGTCATAATTCGCGAAAATAAGTTACCAGCCAGCGATCGCACTTAAAATAGCACGCCAATATGTATTGAAATCATTGTTATCGAGAAGACAATAAAAGTGGCAACACACATTCCTTAGTTTACAACTTGAAGAGACTTGAAAATAAGCGTATCGACAGGGTTTTCCTGCTGTTCGATGATTTTATTTAGTTATTATTAATTATGGGCAGATTTTGTAAGTTTAAATTTTAATTGCTATACAGGGTATTTTCTAAATATTATAAATTTCTAATAATTGTAGTATATAGATATTGTTTTGTGCCAACTTTATAATAATTTATCTTATTTAGTGTATATAATTGTATATAAAGATTTAGTGTTGTTAAGTGCTTTTAATTCTGTAAACTATGAATATTAACCAACCTTTAACTAGTTATCCGCCTACAAAAAAAAACTCAGTTAACGTTAAAGAACGAATAATGGTTAAAAATGTTTCCATGGGTTCGGGAACGAAATCCAGAACTAACCACTTTGGATGCTGCAGAGATATGTGCAACTTTAACAAAATTTTTTTCGCGTACGGTATTCAGAGTTTTAAAAGGAAAAAATCAATATTAGTAATTATTTGGATACTAGAAAATGCGATTTTTTCGCTATTTTTTTGCACACTTTTACTTTTCGATTGTTACACATGAATCAGAAGCTGTTTTCTTGGCTGCCTCTTATAGTATTTAAAAAATAATAATAATTGAATTGTTTAATTCCATTTTACGACATATTCCTTTAAATTCTGTCATTTGCACGAAAACATTTTTAAAAAAACTCATACTATGTTAATTTTTAAAAAAAACACTTAAAAAGTAAGGAAAAAACCTTAATTTTCAATAAAAATTAGGTAAAACGTTTACGTCCGAATTCAACTCGAAATTCTAAAAATGTTGACCTGTTACCAGGTTGTAATAGTTTTTTTATGACATTTTTATAAGGTATGCGAACCTTGCTTCGCTCGACCCGCAATGTTTGATCAAAAATATTCTCGATATGGAAATCCTAAATATGGAACACGAAAGACCCGAAATAGTTATTGGATTCTACAAGCTGATGATCTCAGAGCTTTCGTGTTCCTTATATAGTGTGAATATAATAGTATGAATAAAAGTATTTAATATTGAAATTGCAAGATCGGTGGTGAATTGGCAAGTCGGTGTAACTTGGATTGTCTATCGTTCTGCTTTTACATCTTTTAAATTTATGTTGACTAAAATTTTATTATTTTTTTATGTAGCAAATAAAATCAGAAGGTAAAATTAAAGTAAAAAATATATTTTTTTTGGAAAAACGTTGTAAAATCGCCAAAGAAACTCAAATTTGTGTTCTATGACCTCAAAATAGGAGGTGTGCAAAATTAAGCAAAAAAATTACATTTTTCATTAATCCGAATAATACCAAAATAATATAGGCTTGTTACTAATTTAAAGGGTTGATGAAAATGTGAGAAAATAACTTTTGCTTGTAAAAAATATTTTCATGTTTTGACGAAATTTTATCATTTATTTTCTAAAATGCATACGCCACTGGAATTGATTCCCCTGACCCCACACAACCCGGGGCACTCTAAAAGCGAGCGATGCGTCATTGACAGAAATTTTGGACTTAAAGTATAGTTGAATAAGGCACGTCCTTGTAAGGAAACCTTTGTGCAACCCGGGATGAAGCTTTTATATAATACTAATATATAATTTGTGTTTGAATTTAACAATGTAATATATTTCCAGAAATATTTTGGGTACAGTTACTTTGAAGTATCTAATAAATAATATTTTAAACAAACACATACAACCAAACGACACGATAGAAAATTGTACTATAAGGATATTTCCAAAAGTTGATAGAAATACGGGACATCTTGGATTGGTTTCCAGAATTTTAGAAAAGGACAATTATGTTATTATAACTGAGACAAAAGGTAGGACTTGGTCTGCTTCTTTATGAAATTTAATAATCATTTGTGGGGCAAAAATATATTTCTGATCACACAATCAGTGCCGATTGTATAGCAGGCTTTTGTTTAATTAAATCGAAAGAAAAACCAAAGCTAATAAATACTTATAAAACGTTTCATTAATTTCCAGACACCTTTTAAAAATTTACGTTCTAGAGATAATAACAAATGTATGATTTTTTTTCAGGAACTGGTCACTCAAAGATAGAAAAACCAGTGGGTGTTTTGGAGATAACAGAATTATATAACTACATTAGCCAGGACAGTAATAACATCAAACATAGCCTGTAATTTTTGAAAAAATAAATATTTTGTAAAAGTGTAACTACATCGTTTGCTTATTCGTCTTTATAAAATCAACTGTGAAGTGAAGATACATACTAGATTTTAACATGCAGTTTTGAAACAATCAATGTTTTCAGTTAATGAAAGATATTTTAAGAAACAATCTAATAAAAACAAATATTTTTTTAGTAAAGAATATTTCGCTAAGTTGTACATCTGTGCAGCTGATCTATGTACGATATTTTGTCAATTTAAAATCGAGAAAGGTTTATTTATCGCCTTATCGCACTTACGATGACATAATATGGTATGTGCCAACGATGCGCTTTTAGTAAACGACTGGCATTTATACCAATTAATTGGCAATTTAAATTTATTTATTTTCTAAAGTTGTTTGTTTTTAAGTATATTCCATTGTGTGTGTGTGTGTGTACACACAGTGTAAGAAAACTAGAAACCACAAATCACTAAAAATAAGTTATGATTATTTAAAAATGGGTGCCCCCCTCTACATGATCATGATTAAACTATGTTTTAATCTTAAATAACTTAAACATATTGGATAGGGATGAAAAATAAAGGTATCATTTGATGTTTTAAAATGTTTATTATCTAATAGTAGTACTGTTATTTTTGTTTTATAAATACATAATATAACAATAAATTGCTGTTCTATTCATTAGGTATGGTATATTCCGCTAATGAAAAAAAAAAGAAGTAAAAAATAACATAATAAAAATCTACATAAATGCCGCAAGTGTTGTCGGTTAAAAAATGCACATAAATTTATAAAGCTCTTACTTAAAAGCAATTATAGATGCTTTAAAAAAAGGCACTTTTCTATACAATGCACTGGTATACCGGCATTTCTAGCACCCATTTAATTCTGTTTATAAAATACACTTACTTTAAAAAGCCACAATAATAACAATAAATACAATACTATGTTCAGGTAAACTGTTATAAATAACATTGGGTAGCAAAAAACAGTAGTTTAAAATATTTTTGATAATCCGTTAAGACCTTTTTTTAATTCTTGCCGAATAATTTTAGCAGCCAAAATAGTTATTATTTAATTTTATTTCCTATAAAAAGAAATTTTGGTAAAGTAAAATGTTTTTAAAAGTAATTTTTACCAAAAATATATTTTATAGTAATCTTCTTCAGGGAAAATGTTGCATAGTGTTTTTTTAAATTCCGATAACTAAATACATATCTACATGCGGAAAAAGGACAAACACGTAAAATAAAGAAATTAATTTTTATTTACATTAAGAGAATATTATACTCAAAATGGTAGTTTTTTTTATTGACTGGTATACTACAGGGTCTCCAACATAGAATTATAATCGGCAAAACTTTCCGAGTATATATTCCTAACTTGATGACACTATTATACACCTGTTAAAGAAACTTATTATTTACCGTCTAGTGACAACTGAATACATGTATTTTTTGTTTAGATTTAAAATTACAGAAAATCCGTAATAATACCGACACATTGCGAAATATATACTTTTTTAGAATAATAGTAACTTATGTTTCTGATTTAAAGGAAAAGCTGTGAAAATCTTTATAAACATATAGAAAATATTTTTTAAAACACCTTAAATTGACTGGCCTTCCCTCTACTATTAAAATTTTAACTATAATTAATAAAAAGTAACGACTAATCCAACAAATTATTATTTTTTAAATACTCTTACGAAAATATATTAACGCATCATTAACTGATTGTCTTTAATTTAAAGGGTTTATTTAAATGTACGAAATAAGACAAACAACAGTTCCAAGCATAAAAATGGCAATATTGTCGATACAACCACTAGAATTACTACGATTTTAAATCTAGAACATCATTAAAAATACTTTAAATAAAAATAAATTTTGGGTAATTCAAAGACAACATTTTAGATTTATAATAAATTAATCATCCCGCGGAAATTTTTAAAAACAAATTAACTAAAAAATGCTCAATAAACAACAATAAAAATTCTACATTACAATTTAAAAAGTGTTTTGCCTTTTTATTAACGTGGTAGTTTAAAAATGTGGCTTTAAAAAAACAAAAATTTGTTAAACATGGGTTCCTTTAAAAAGTTGGTGCATAATTACTTATTTCACATGAAATATTGTCATTATGAAAATTAACCAAAGAAGAATGGATTCTAGTATATAATATTAGAAGACACTTTAAATCATTTAGTTTCAAGTACTGCTAGTTCTTTATCTATATTTTTTAATTATTGGACACCCTATATACTACTCTTTAAAATCGGCAAGTTCGAAAAACATAAAACAAAAAAATAAAAACCGTTTTTTGTCTACCCAACAAAAACAATTATGAAACTTAACCTATTGTCGTTATTTACAAGTAAATACACGGGGTTTCCTAAATTAATAAACAACATTTATTAATCCAGTCACTTTCGAATGTTCTAGACTGCCAATCGTATCTAACGACTGAAGATATAATTTTTGAAGGGCTACAATATTCAATACCTTTGAAATTTCCCAACACATTACGGAACTTCCGCAAGTAACTGGATCGCCTAAAAAGCATTATTGCACCGACTCTAACAGAATGGATAGTTAAAAAAATAATTTTACGATTTTCAATAATCAACGCCGAACATCACAAGTCTTTTATATGGGTCATATAAAAATATCTTTCTCTCTATATATGAGGCTCCCTAAAAAATTTACATCTATCTCTTTCATATTTTGTTAGTGTATGACTAATTTTTAGTAGATCACGTTCACGTGCCCCCTTCATTTAGGTTCGTCGCTGATGGCTTCACAAAATACCTCCTAAAAAAACACATTATTGATCATATATTTTCCTAAGGATAGCAAAAGTACAGCTTAATTTTAGGGGTGTGCGAATATTTGTCGGATCGAATTAAATCGAATAGTTATATTCGATTCGATTTTTGAATCGAATATTCGAACTATTTGAATAGTTTGACCTATTCGAATAGTTCGAATAATTCAAACTATTTGAATAATTCAAAGTATTCGACTAATTCAAACTATTCGAATGGTTCCAATTATTTGATTTGAAATTCTTCCAGTTTTGGACATGGTGTGATAGAAAAGAGGTGAAGAAATCATGCAATAAAAAAGTGATTTTTATCAGCAACAGGGATAGTTTTAAAGAAATGTAAGAAATGTATTATTAAAATTTATAGTAATTGGTAGTAGGAATTTGTATCAAAAACAAATATATATTTTTATGTTTGTACTTATTTTTTATTATTACAAACAAACACTGGTTGTGTTATTGATTTATAACCCTGCTAGTTGTGTTATGAGTCTCATAATGTACCTCAAATAGTAGAAAAATAATTAGGTAAAAACGTCACAACTAAACGTTTGTAGATAAATAAAAAAATGACCATTTCGCACCTAAAAGAATAACCACATATTTACCTGAGTACTTTCGTCAGAAGCGGCGTTATCTTCAAATGGCACTGGACTATGTAGGTTATGCTCTTCGTGCAGTTTTTCTCTTACTTTATGTAGTTCTTTGCGCAGTCTATCTCGCTCTTCCTCCACTTGTTTAACTTCGCTCTAAAAATTTCAATACTTATTTTATTTGGAAATGAAAAATGAAATTAAAACCGTTGCGCCTAATAAACCTTACAGTTCTTACCAGTGGCGTGCGGCAAAATTTGAAAAAAGGAAAGTGGTTTATAAACACTCATCTATGTCAGTATCATGTCATCATTCATGTTTCTAACGATCTGGTGTTGTATGTTGTAGTTCATTAAGAAATAAATTTATATGACTATTTTTCAAAACTTGAAATGCTAGAATTTATTTTCCGTTGATCATTCTATGGGAAGCAATAGTTCCCTTACTTCCATGGACCGCACGCCGCTGGCTGCCAAAATAACAACATCTATTCTGGGGCGGTCTGTTCTACTTACCAATAGGGTCGTGAGCTGTAAGCTAAGGGAGGCCGAAATGTCCCTGACCAAACTGGCAGGCACACTGGGAATCACAGATCTAGTTTCGTTGCTGTACGTGGGTTCCTGACTGGCGCAGACGGGAAACTTGCCTCCTCGCGCAGCCAGCACCTCACCTTCCGAGATGTTTAGGGCGTCGTTGACCGCTTTTTGAAGGATGTCCACCTAAAAAATTTAAAAGTATAAATACATAAGCATTTTTCAGAAAACTTTTACATAAACTCAGTAAAAAGATAAACAGACTAGACCGAGTTGATGAGCACCTATTTAGTGTTTACCTACCTGAAAGACACTTGCAAGAAGACGGTCCGTAATATCCGACGTGCCGGTAGAGCCGGGCATCGAGGCGTCCGTCGAGTTGGCCGACGCCATGTCGGCGATGTGCTCGAAGTGCTCGCGCGGGATCGCGAGCATATCGGCCACCAGATCTTCTTTTTCGGCCAAGGCCTGTTTCACAAGCGCATCTTTTCTCCGGATTTGCTCTATACAGAAAAACAAAAAAAGTTATATTGCTGCAGTTTAGATGAGTCTAGAGAACTGGATGATGTGTTACAGCCGCACCAATGTATGAAGATCTTTATACTTTTTACTTAAAGAAAATCGGTTTAGTAATATTTAAAAAAAAATAACCTAATTTGGTACAAACATAAGTTGGACTCTTAAAAAATGATACATATGTTTTAAACTGAAGCTTGGGTTACTTGTTCATATATAGGAAAATTAGGTTAGATATGAAGTAATATTTTAATCAGAAGTTTAATTCTTTCTATAAACAATGAAACTACCAATGTATTTTTTATTAAACTTTTGTTAATTAGCCATAGTTTCTTTCCACATGTATTTATACATAACTTTTACATTACAAGAGATCTAGAAAAATGAATTACTCTTTATGTGAAATATTCCAAAAACACTTGTGTGTGTGTGTGTGTCAAAAAGCAGGTTAATTTTGAATAATTTATTCTTTTTAATATTTATAAAATGGGTAAATTCACAGACATATTAAGGTTACTTTTTATTTAATTTTTACAAATAAATTACAAAATATTGGGTGCTTCGTCAATACATAAATCTAAATAAAAAACTACAGGCCTATCGATCTTTTCCGAGTTCCTAGAAAATTATTATTATTATTATTTTTTATCTTGGGACAGTCCACGAAGTACTAACGTAACGTAACGTAACGTAGTTTGTTCACACGTTACTTAAATATTTGGAGATTGGGAGGAGAAGGAAAAACTTCTGCGAGCAGCAGGTTCCATAGTCTTGACACTCTAGGGATAAAGGAACGAAGAAAGCTGGAAGTTTGGAGCCTCTCTAACTAAACTGTAAAAGGATTCATAAAAGTTGCATTACGTGTTGCTCTGTTGGGAGCTGCCAGAGAAGGAATTATACTGGCCAACTCTCTGAGCAGAAGCCGTGAAAATACCTATAGAAGAGCGACAGACCCCCTACAGCTCGACGGTGGGCAAGAAGAGGAAGCCTTTCTGTAAGCGTTGGATCATTAATAAGACGAATGGCTCTTCTTTGAATGAAGTCCAGAATGTTATAATTTATAATATAATAATATATATAATATATATATATATATTATATATATATATATATATATGTATATATATATATTATATATATATATATTATAATTATATAGATATATATATATAATATATATATATATATATATATATATATATATATATATATATATATATATATATATATATATATATATATATATATATATTCTAAAGGGTCTGATTTGGGATACATACAGAGTGTACAAATTGGAAGAAGAGAAATACTTTCTGGCTCAAAAGAGGAATCCAAACTTTCTTAAATCTGCCAAGGCTATGGATGTAATGTGTTTGTGCCAGTTGGGGTTATTCTTAAAAGTTATGTTATGTTATCTAATTTTAGTTTTATCAGAATGTTATAGCAAGTGGAATATTCTGCTATATAACAGACGTTTAATAACTTAACTATTATATATTGGTCTTAATAAATGAGTCATACAATAGGCTTATTGCCTCATAACCATATCACTTTATTAAATTTTTTACATTGTTAAAATAAACTGATTTTAGCTCCATTTTATAAAGCGTGTGCAACCCTACCTAGAGGCGTGAGCATAGATTCCGCGGTGTGCACTGGTGGCACCGCCACGTTCACCTGCGACGGTTGGATAAGCGGCCACTCCTCTGCGCTAACTTTCGTCGTTAACTGTATACCACCACCAGCCGCCACATCTAAAATCACCAGGTCCCGTTAGTCCATCCTTTTAACCAAAATGTAAACCAAAAACATTTTTTTTATTTGATGCATTAAAAAAACACGAGAAATTACCATTGAAGTGTGAGTCATGGTGACCGCCAGGTCAATATTTTTAGAGCACTCTTTTAAACTTAATATGTCTAAATTTTAATTAAAATTTTTTTTTTACGCCACAGCTTTTTTAGAATAAGAGTTTCTATGAAATTAATAATAAAATATATAACTATTTATCAGCCACCATATATTTTGTAATATTTCTAAACAGAATAATTTAAATTACTTTTTTTCTTAATCAAAACAATATTGGATCATCAACAGAAGTAAACAATAAATCTACAATGGTAATTTTTAAAAAAGTTTACGTAAAATAATAATTTTAATAATTTATCAATTTCTGTAAAATCCTGTTCCTGTTATTTTAGTAAAAATATGAAAAATATATGTTTTCTTATGTTGAAGGAACATGTTTTTGGTTTACATCCCTAATTATTTTATTATCGTTAAATAGTTAAAATAATCTTTATTATATTTAGTACCTAGATACCAAAGCACCACAATATTGTGGTAATAATAAAAATAATATTACTTAAAACTATAAAAATTAGTATTTTCATATATTTTAACTTTTCATGGTTCACATTATATAATCTTATTGCCCTTAAATTTAATTTATAAATCTAAAGTACCAAAAAATAAATAAAATCCAAGACTTACCGGGAGTATGATCGCCCTCCGCTTCAACCTCACCCGAGATAGGCGTCGTCTCCCGATCGCCCTCCTCCGTCGAAGACTCCTGTTGCCCAGACGGATCCTGTTGGGTCTCCACTTCTGCGGCTCCTTCGGGAGCGCTACCGTTATCGGCCTCCGTCGGTAACTCTCGTATCGACTCGGAATCCGAATCGGAAACAATGTCGTGTGCCAATATCGCCCCGCCACCCGCTCTGCTCGGCTTGCCTTCTCGTCTGTTGTAGGCGTCCGCGGCATCCGAGAAATGTTTACGCCATCTGGAAAATGGAGAGAAACACTTGAGATTATTTTTCTTTGTCATCGAAACGATCGAGAATGGAATTCATCGGTTTTTAACAGACCAAGTCCATGCAACGAAGCGGTTCCTTTTTGCGATAATGCATGGTCCAAAGTTCAGGAATATATAAACAAATTTTATTAGATAACTATGATTTTTAGATGTATATATAATTATCAAAATATACAGGAACAAAGAAAATAAATTACCACTAATCAATAATCTTTAAATTGCTTTATTATTAGAGTATAAAAATAAGAAAATGCCTCCAACATGTTTATTTCAAAATCGTGTAATATTCAATATATAATTTATTACGAATATAAAGTCGTTCAAAGTGAGTTCAAATGTTACGATGTCCAATAATAAAGCACTCTTATTTAAAAAAAAATATAAGATGTCAAAGGCAGATGGCATTTAATCAATTCAGGGTTGTTACAAAATGACCAACTGTGCATACAGCAGGCGCAATTAAAAAGAACAATACGCGATTAGTTACGAAATCAGCCGTAAGATAGAGATAGCGGCAGTAATTTAAATGCGAATATTCGGGCGAATATACCAGCGAATTTTCGCGAATATTCGCAAAAATTCGCTTGAAAATATTCGCGGTTCACATCTCCAGCCACCAACAAAGCTAAAATTATGCAAAATACAAACCAATGTGTAAACATCGCCATCCTATACAGATTTACTTAAAAACGATATAAATCCCAAAATAACTATGCCATTAATTAGAATATTGAGTCATTTTTCTCGCAGCGAAAAGAAAACAAACAACAAAATTACTTACCGGCCGACAGATCCCTTCAAATTACTAAATTAAACAATGTTAAAACCTAAATTGATGATCTTATTAAGACCGAAGTGCACTTTGCGTAGGTAACCGAAATTCTACACGGTGCAGAATAAACTGAATAAAGAATTAATGTATAAAGAGAGAAAAACATCGGGCAACGGTCCAACTTTTTTCGAGTCCGCATCGGTTCGTTCTTTATTTCTTTGAACTGGCTTTAGAAAAACAATTAAAACGTCTCGAAGTTTTATAATCAAAATCAAATTATTTACGTTAATTATTGAGGAAAGTGTTTTTGCTTGCTGTTCCTATGAAAATTATTTTTATTATACGAGGTGAATAGAAAAGTATTTACCAAATGTTCATTTTTATTTAAAATATACCGGGTGACCCAGCGGACATATAACAGCTGATTACCTTCATATTTACAAAGATATTAGGTTTTTTCGAAATATGAAAAATCTAGTCACCGTCGACTGACTTTAACCAGGCCAAAATAATGTAAACCATTATTATATTATCTGTTTTTTCAAAATCACAACAACACCACTTTAATATTGTCCAAGCTGCATAACTGCCTACTGAAGCTTATTAAAATAAATGCGTTTTTGATGAAATTTTAAAAGCAAATGTCATATTGTGATACAGGGTTGAAAAAATAGAAATAGACAAGAAATAACTTAGAGAGATTCTTTCTTTCTATCACTAATTGGTAATCTATATCATTTTCTCTAAGTGGCTCGTTGAATTTCGATAACGGTAATATAGTATATTATTTAACATGAAAACATAGGTTGCTTTGTGGAAAAATGCACAATCTATGGAAAGATTCACCGATAGTAGCAGATTTTCTTTTATTATCAAGACCCTTAAGTCTTGCTCTTTTTCAACATTTTAACTTTTTGTTCATCTTGATAGCTCCTCTTTTAGAGGAGAGATTAAGATTTACACTAGGACATATTTACACTTGGTCTTATGTAAAAAAAAAGAGGTATGAGATGTAAAATTTGGCAGGGAAATATACAGGAAAATGATTAGTACTTTTTTAAAGAAAATCCAAAAAGGTGTTCAGATTACTTTTTAAAATAACAACTTGGTTAAAAAAAAAAAATTTTTAAAATGTGAGGGAATTTTGGAGAAGAATAAAAACCGCAAATAATTATAAATGTTTTATTTTAAAGTGCAATGTCCAAATATATTTAAAAATTTGTACACAAATTTTTAGTTAAAATACATTTAAAACACTGATGGAGTTTAAGACAAGATTTTTTTGTTTCTCCAAAGTTGTGCCCTTCTACAAAATGCATAAAACTTGGGTTTATTTTATAACCTTCAAATCACACACCATAAACAGCAAACTTTAATAATTTAATTTATTTATTTAGAGATAAACTTTACAAGACTCTAGGCAATTACATGTAATTCAAATAATTAAAAATTTACTTAAAAAATAAACACATAAGTAAACAAAGATTTGCAGGTTAGATCACTTCAAAAGTTCAAAGTGAAATGAAAAAATAAGTAAAGCAATGAGAGATATAAAGTTATATACATTTTCATGGGACAGAAAGAGAACAAATCGTAGCAAAACCCTGGCTGGTTTTTCTATTTCTATACTCCGAACTAGCCATTCGGAAATTCGATTATAGCCGAGAAAAATTACGGAGTCGGGTTTAAAGATTTTCTATTATAGATAGAAAATTTCTTCTATATGGTGTTACAGAGCTCGCCTGCTGGTAGGCTAGAAAAACATTTAGGGTGGTATTAAAAAAAAATTAGGGCTTCCAAAAGGACAACTATTGACCATAGAAACCCTCCAAATTTCAGATTAATATCTCTATAAATAAGAAGGTAATCAACTATTATATGTTCGCTAGGTCCCCCGGTATAGAAAATCTCAACTGTTGCAAGGTTTTAGATTTAGAAAACCAATATATTACATATATTTAGAGAAAAGTATAAACCAAATTTATATTTTATTTCAAAATATATATAATCTTAACTGTTGAAAAGTTTTGGATTTATGAAACCAATATTTTAAATGTATTTTAGATTAACAAAATTTGGTCGTAACTTAAGTGTTTATAATGTTACATTGTCCAAGAGTTAAACTTTTTGAATAATTTTCTGGCCATCTTTATTGAAAATGACGCTTTGCCGTTACCAAATTCCCCAAAAGGAGCACTGTTTATCTTTGGTGGATGCGGTTTTTCCCGATGAATTTACCCGAAGTATAGATAAGAATAAATAAAAAAATTAGTTAGTTAATACGGGAGGATATTATTTATACCTAGCAATTAGGCTTTCACGTCGCTTCTCGAACGATTTAGCCGCTGTCTTAATGTTGAAACTGCCTCGTCTTTCTATCCTTTCAATTGGACGTTCTGCAGACGCAGCTCTGCGATCCGTTGCAGATTTTCGTCGTCTAGGTGGTGGTACTGGTGACAGCGGCGATTCTCGCGATTGACGTACGGTGGATGGTATCATTTTTGAAGATCACAAATTATTCTTTTTAATAGATTTTTGCACAAATGTTTGGTTTATGTTTTTATTAACACTATTTTTAAAAATCACTTTACTAAACCATTTAGCCATTCAATTAAGCCTGTTATTTAATAATTTTGCTCCAAACAAATGTTTTTTTCCGTCATTCTTTTGTATCTGTGGTATCGAATGATAGTTTAAAAAACAGCTATTTTTTCTAAGTTCTAATCAACAACTTATCGCGAAGAGATCAAGATTTTTTATTGCAGTTTTAAAAAGTCTCTGAAGTTCCAAAAACTCCATGTAATACTGGCCACGAATGATAAGAAATATATTTTTCTGTACCTTAATTTTGTCTAAATCGTTTTCTTATATTTTTATTATTTTCTATGATATTCTTTAAACGTACAGTATTATATATGTGCTAAAGGATGTCCAAAAGTGCAATTAAAAAATCCACAAATATATTTAGAGATCGCTAAATTGCATTCCCTGCTACAAAGTAAAAATAAACGTATTTTGTTTAGGTTTTTCTAATTTTCACACAACACACTGTTGAGCACAAATAAAAATTATGTGGCCATGTTTTAAAATATTGGAAACGATTATTTATTACCAACACCATTTTTTCCACTTGCACTAGAAGTAATTTTTGATCAAAATTTTCACGAATTATTCATTGAAAAATGTAAATCATATTAGTCACTTTTGATAAGAAACCAGCGGTGCGACGCGACGCGACGGCGGTCAATAAGTGACGGCGTCCCGTGTACTGACTACCATTAGAAAATGTTACAATAAAAAACGAGGTGAATTAGCGAGTGAAGGCCCCGACACGAAATTTATTAATCCGGTCGAATTAGAATCAATCCATTGCATCGTTACTTACCAATCAAAATCTGTATTGTTTTATTAAGTAGCTTGGTAAGAACAAATCTTTTATTAATAAATTACTCTTTTAATATTATATACAGCGTACTAAAAAATCCAAAATATTTTAAAGAGTGACTCCTAAAGTGTTTTTATGAAAAAAAGTTTATATTATGGGCAGGGAGCAGACTGTATGGTGGGTGGGGATAGCTGATTAATTGCAGCGCTCGCTGTGGTCAAATTTAATTTTAACGACAGAAGATCAAGTGGATAGCCAAGTAATTTGCCGAAAGATGAATAATACGAGTATAAAAACTTTTAAAATAATCAGTGTAAAATGCAATTTACGTATAAATATGTGTGTTGCTTAATTTTAAAATAAACAACAATAAAATATTAATATTTTTAAATTACAAGATTATATTTCTAATTTGTATAAGTATATATATTATTATATATGAACAAAATACACGTATACAGGGTGTTTTAAATTTGACTCTTACTATTGAGATCTCGGAAACGGTAAGAAATACAAAAAAGTTTAAAATGGGACAAAGTTGCGTTATGGGGAGTCCAATAATATACGTACAAAAAAGTTATCTTTTGTACTTTCGGAAATACAGCGAAAAAACTGAAATTTTAGATTTTTGTTTTTAGTTTTTTACTAGTTTATTTTAAAAGTTAGAAAAATTCTAGAAATACATTCTCATTGAAACTTTTTGCGCTTCATCTATTGGCGAAGTCAAAAATTTCTTACGACGTTTCGTTTTCGTTAAACCATCATCAACTTAATTTTTTTAAATACGGCCCTGGATTTTTATTTAATATTTTGAACCCCTTATTATCCCAATTACAAAAATGTATACCCTTTAATATTTATTTAACAAATATGTAACGCCTCTATAATAAGAAATCATGTGCGTTCCTTGTCTAACTCATTGTCTCTTATGGAAAATATGTTTATTTAATAGAAAAATATCAAGTGTCATAAATCATTTTAATTGGGATTAAAACTACTTCAAATAAATTCAATAAACAATCGATAGCCGGATTTAAAAAAATAAAGTTGTTGATGGGTTAGCGAAAACGAAACGCCGTAAGAAATTTTTGATTTCGCGAATAGATGAAGTGTTTAAAGGTCCAACAAGAATTTATTTTTAGATTTTCTCTACCTTCTGAAATAAACTCGTAAAAAAATAAAAACGAAAATCGCAAAATTCAGTTCTTCCGCCATATTTCCAAAAGTACAAAAGATAACGTCAAGATTTCAACGGTGAATTATTGAGCTCCCCTATACGCATCTTTGCCCCAATTTAAATTTTCTTGTATCTCTTACCGTTTCTGAGATCCCAATGGTGAGGGTCGAAATTAAAACTCCCTGTATATGTATATTTTATATAATAAAAATAAGAGAAAATTAAAAAATACGTTTACGACATGACAAATATTAAGGAAATAAATACAAAAAAAATAAAATAAGGCCAAACCTAAAACTACGAAAACGTTATGCCACCGAAAAAACTTGAAAGTTTACCTTTAAATGTATTATTTAATACAAAAACACTTAAACTTTGTTCTATTCTAACCAATCTAAAATTGCTAATTACATAGTTAACCCTAATTATACGTATATGGCACCTTGAATCGCCGTTTAAGCGTAAAGATGAGCGAATCGGGAAAATTAGTTTTTATTGACGAAACAGTGAAGGAAAACCTTGCGATAAACGGACCTGCAAGGCAATATTCTAATACGAAATATCGTAAAATGCACTAATACGGTCATAAAGGTAAACTATTTATTTCTCGCTAATCGTAAATTTGTTTAAATTCAATCAATCAAATACATTATTTTTATTTATTTTTTATATTAGGAAGCGGTAAAAACCCCAAATCAACAAGACCTAAAGTGTCCATTTTTTACCCCAAATCTACCAGACTACAGAGATGGTACGTAAATACACACACACCTAAAACATAATCACTTGTTTGGCCAAGGTAAGTTCTAAAAATCCGAATATTTAAGGAAACTATTTATTTTGAAAAGCTCTAAATCAGTTAGCGAAGGGGAAGTCTGGCCAAAGTCTGTCAGTAGTGCAAAATATTTACCTTAAATTTTCAATTAGCTAAAAATAAAGAAAAACACGGAAAATAATTTTGTGATGGCATATGATTAGTTAGTTAAAATTTCGTGTATTGTTTGTTTTATTCGTATACTTGCCATTTTTATTAGAGAGAATATAAGGGCAAATAGTCCAGTAACTGAAGACCTGAAAGTACCCAAAACTGTAAATAAATCTGTACAGTTTTCATTTGTGGCGCAATTCTTAGGTCTTCGCGGATGCTTTCGAGCGAGAAAAAGTTTATCACGATTTCGACGTGGGAACCCGCTGAAAATGACCCCCTCCCAAGTTCCAAAAATGAGTTTTCCGCGAATATCTGCCAAAATATGCGAATTAGAGAATTTTTGTTCAAACAAAAAATAAAGATCACTCGAAATTTACAAAAATGGTCCTTACCATTTTTTTCGCAACACAAATATTTTTCGCAAAAACGCCGTCGAAGAATCCATAACACTTCACACTGGATAGATAGCCGGAAACGACTAAAAAATGCAGATGGGCAAAACAATTTTTTATCAAAACGCAAGAAAGATGGTGAAGGAAATTTTCTGGGATCATTGAACATTTTTTAAGGTCTCATTATAAAAGATAATGTTAATAACAAACCATTTTTTCAAAAAATATCAATAAATTAATGAGATACTCTGAAAATATTGTCAAAAATAAACTTTAACCGCTTTTTTTAATATTCTAGAAAAATAAGAATGGACCCAAACTCATATGCGATGGTAGGTACGGGTTTTCCCATTCCGATGAACTTTGAATGATTAAAAAATGTACATTATTTTCTGAGTAATGAAACAATTCGTCCGCCCGCTTATAAGTGAATCCATGAAGACAGCGGCATTCTAGTGGTAGAGCGGCAGCTGAAATGAGGGGACTTTTGGGTCCCGTTTTCTCGAAAACTATAGATTTTTCGAAAAAATTATAAGGACCATTTTTGTAGATTACAAGGCGATCTTCATTTTTTGTCTAAACAAAAATTCTCCAATTCGGATATTAAGAATTGCGCCACAAGGGAAAACTGTACAGATTTATTTACAGCTTTGTCCTTCATTTCCTGGACTAAAAACCGTTTTGCCCGGAAATAATTTTTTATAGTCGAAATAATCGATCATCGGACCGGTCGTTCCGTATAATCAAGCGCATTTCCAAAACTTTAAACGCCATTTCCCAAAACTCATATTTTTTTTGCTGGGCGTATGGATTACTGGAAAACTACTGGACCGATTTTGATGCCAATTTGCCATTTTGTAGAAACTGAACTGGCTATGGTTGCAACCTCGAAAGTTAAAATCGCGTCAAAATTTTGGATTTTATGTACGTTTAAACACAAAAGTCGAATTTTTTAACTTTTTTTTTAAACGGCCGCAATTTTATTAAAAATTGACGATTTTACTTTTCCGAGTTCCGACCATAGCTACACTCATATATGTCAATATTTTTTGGTCTCGTCTGCTTCAGACCTTCCAGTTACCTAAAAGAGGTGCTCCCGCCTAGCCGAGTACCAATGACGGTTTAACATTTTCGGACGTAATTTTTTAAATCTAGATTAAGGATGGAAGAATAAAAGTTTTACTTATTGTATGGTTTCACCTTTAAAAAAAATGAAAACCCCCCTTATAAAAATGATTCTTTAAGTAAAGTATGTTGAAATCTAACTTTCTTTTCCGTAAAAAGAGTTTATTCTCAAACCTTTTAAAAAGTAAAAATTAAAAAGACTCTCATTTTTAAGAGTTTGATACAAAGATTAATTAAATGGAAGTTATTAAATTTTGGAATAAAGACGTACGTTATAATCGAATTAAAGTTAAAAAAAATATATATTAAAAATAGTTTTTAAGGTAATTTTAACAAGGCCAAAAAAATAGGCCTAATATTTTTGACGGATGTAATTTATAAGAGGAGTTGTAGTTATCATGCTCACGACAATTTGAGATTTCCCCTGACTCAAATAAAGTAATTAGCGTTAAAATACTGACCTTTGGTAGGTATTTGTTATACCACTAACAACAGTAATGATTAAAACAAAAATCCTTATTTGTTTGCCAAAATACATTTGTCATTATTATCAAATTGAAAAAAAAAATAAATATATGCTTTAAAAAAAAGAAAAATTAAAAAAACTTACGTATCTCGTTTTGCCTCATCCTCGGCTTGCAGATCATACATCTGGCTACTCATTGAGGAGGTGTTTACCAGAAATAGAGCATTTTTACCTGAAAATAACAACATCCATTGATAGTCTTATTTTAACAATACAGTTTACAAATATAAAATGTCCCATAAGAACAATATAGTTAACAATTTAAGGAATGTGTTTTTTCCGAAAACGCTAATTTCTTTTATATTATACATTTAAATAAAATTTAAGGTTGGATATTTTTATATTGAAAATTACATAAAAATATTAAATTTTATTTAGTACACATGGTTACAGTCAAATACGGAAATTTAAAATATATTTGTGGTGCAAAAACGAAGGGTAAAAACAATTAAAAAAATTAAGTATTATATGCTTGTTGTTTCGTACACTGACCATTGTGACGACCCAAATAACCAACCAAATAAATACCATATTGAAAATTATTAAAATTTTGTTAATAACTTCTAGGAGGATAATTTAGACCAATTTAAAAGACCTCAGTTCTGATCGGTCATGGTTAGTTAAAGCGACTTTTTATTTTACCCAATTATATTTTAGACGTCATAAATCACTACCTGTAGGAACAGTAAACTTTTCCATTTAGATAGGTAGTTAAAACATCACAAGTTTTTGGTGTAAGAAAACTAAATGATTAATTTTGTGTATGAAATTTATAAATAATATAATATGAATATTTAAGGTATACAAAACGCGAGAGAGAATAAATCCATAGTCATAGTCATATAATTTAAATGTTCCATTAAAAATTATAATACAATAATTAGGCCACTTGGCGTATAAAACAGCTGACCTTTACTGAAAAATATTCTTGTATATGTGTTTAAAATATTTTAACAAACTTCCCAATATAATTACAGAATTAGGCACTTAAAAAATTAAAACAGAAATTAAGAAAAAGTATTTGGATTTTGAGTCAAATGGTTCTAGATGTGCTTTTTTTATGAGCAATGTAGAATAAAAAATGAATATTTCTTTTCGTTTGAGTCATTTCAATATCCATTAAAAAATATAAGTTTATAATTATATAAAGAGTATTTTTTGCACTTAACAGTAAGAAATATAATAAAAGAAACTTACAAACAGCATTTTCTCGGACGAGCAGCGTATTCATTTTGATTATAGGAGAGAGAGGCGCTTGCTGGGTCGGTTGACCCGATTGGAAAAACTTTAGAATAAACTTTTCATTTTCCTTCTGCAGTATGACCACCATTTCTTCTAACAGTAAGATGTGTACGGGTACGGGTGCTTTGTTAGGCCGCCGGAGTGACAGACTACCTTCCAATATAAGTTTGTACCTGAAAAAAAAATAAGAAAATCCATTGCCATACCGTTAATTCTATATAAATGAGAAGGCACTCTAGCCGATATAATTTGGCGGAAAGTAAACTTTTTATGACAACGATTATTACATATTGTGTAAAAAGGATCAATTGACCGATTTTTGTCCTTTACCTAAAGAATTAATGTTGGTTTATTTATATCAACCCTTACGAAAAGTATTAAAAGATCACTAACCTGTTAAGGTCGATATTCTTAAAGTCATAGACTATAGGATGGTCGCTACCCCGGAAATTGGAAGTGTCCAGGTGCCTCTGGATCTCTTCCAAACGGTGCCGGTTATGCGCTAATTTGGCAGCCTCATTCACGTGTCCTAGGATTTCCTTGGAATGGTGATGCGCTTGCCTGAAATATAAAAAAATTAAATTATTTTAAAAAACAAATTTTTAAAAATATACAGGGTGTTGCATTAAAATTTTTGAAAATTATTGTAAAAGTTAATTTTTGCAGCACTTCCGGTAAAGCCTGAAGTAGTTTTATTATAACCTCGACAGATAGAGTCTGCAGGAAGAATTAAATTTAACATAATAAATATTTATAACATTTATTTGTTTTTTCATAAAACTGCATAATGTGCAGTAGTTTGGACATCTTTAATCGCCAATTTCTCAAAAACTAACTGAGATATGTATAGGATAAAATATAGATTTTATATCAGAAATAATCCGTAGAATCCAAATTGTAAAAAACACACAGGGTGTTCCAATGAAAAAATCAAAGTTGATGTCGTTTCCGGTTAAACCGGAAGTGATAGGCACATGTTATAATATTTAAAATAGGCATTTTATTATATAATATGTAATTCTAAAATTTGAAAGCCATATGTTTTCATTCAAGAAAATAAAGGTCTGGGTAGTGATTTCATTGTCACCCGGTATAGCTATTTTTTAATGTTCCCACTTTACTGCCCTTCTTTTACTTACCTCAATTTGACTAATTCTTCTTTGTACTCACTACAGGACTTGTCAGCTGCTTCGACGCTTTTAATAAGGCGCTCGAGCAGCAAAGGGTACCTCGTGAGTCTCTGCATTTCCGCCGGTACTATACCTGAAAACAAATCAAATTGAATTTACAATAAACACTTAATTAATTTTTCATCAGACCATATAAGTGAAAATTTAAGGTAAAATTTCTTAACACTGTGAGGTGAATCTTCACTATTTGACTGGTCAATCAGAATTTCTCAAATTCACTTTACAAACTTTGGCACCATATTCAGTCACTTTTACGAATGCAGTAAAGACAACTGCAAGTGGAACCTTTCCTAAAAATCCAAACGCAACTAAGAATTAACTTTTTTCTTTAAAAAATTTGTTATTTTTGATTAACCAATAGGGGACACTATACTACTTTGATTGGAGCAATTACAAATATTGAATCACAATACACTTAATTTTCATAATAATCATATATAATGCTTATTTTTAGTAAAAAAACTGATGTCTGATAATTTTACCAAATTTAAATACCAATATGCTTTCCTACCCTAAAATAATTATTTAAATAATTTAATCCAATAATTTTGCCTAAGTAACAAATGACATGTTAAACAACACAGCTTAGGGTTTTGTGAATAAACTTGTGCTTACCAAATTTAAATATCAATTTCAATAAATTAAATAATCAAAAAATTGTTTAAAACAAAATTTTTGTTTCGTGACTGACTGAAGTTCTTGCCAATTAGAGTAAATCATACTGTAAAAGTGAAATAATTCTGCCACACTACTTTGTTGGTTTTCTTATCTGTAAAAATTACCTTGTAACTGCAACCTTCGACATTGTCTTTTCTTCTCGCAGTCGCTCAACAACGATTCGAACTTGTTGTCTCGCTCCCGCCGCTTCTTGATGAATTCCAGAGCGAGTTGTTGTCGTTCGCAAAAAGTTGCCGACGCCCGCCGAAGTTGTTCACCCTGAGGACCTAAAAAAAACGGAAAATTAGTCGAGCACAGAAAAAAAAAATCTCAGGTGGATGAAAAAATAGGTAATTTTTCCTATTAAGAAATAAAAAAAAATAGTGTTGCCAGATTTAAAAAATTGTTTCGACTTTTAAAAAAAATATATTAGAAATTGTTGCGTTAATGACCAACTAGTGTAAATTATATATTAAGTGTTCACCAACAACACCAAATACCTGTAGAATCTAAAATTATGTTCAGGAGATACAAAAATTTACTTTAAAAGAAAACTAAAGGAAAGTACTGGTTCAAATGTATAATTTTAAGACAGCTTTAATTACATTTAATTGAATTTCCATAAATATTTAATTTTTTTAGAAAGTTGGCGATACTGGTGTATTTAGGAAAGAAGGTATGGTGGTAAAGTGTATTAATTCATATTTAAACCAAAAAAAAAAACAGTCATAAATCTTCTAAATAGAACCGTTGGAAAAAACCCATCAAATATCCTAAATAAACAATCCATAAAACCCTTCTTTGGCCGGGCTTTTCTGAGAATGTTTAAGAAGCATTCTTTATGCAATTAGTTAATTGAAAAATTACTTAAATGTAGGAATTTTCTAAAACAAAGCAATTTTTTACACTAAATTATTTTGTTAAAAGGTTATCAATAAGAGAAGATTTGTGTTTATAGATATTTTAGTATTTAGCACAAATCAATAATAATTATTTTAATGTGATTAGGCTAAGTTTAAGTTTAAAGTGAGTGGACCTTTTATGCCCTTCATAGCGACCGCTCAGTCTATTGTGGCCCACACCTTTTTATATTTCTCCCAATAGAATCAGACTTCTATTGATTCCGATATCAAACTGGGAGAGAGCTCTTTCATCTCCCTTTACTCGTGCCGCTACCGGACACGAGCACAATATGTGTTCTGGTGTCCCTGTCTCCTGGAAAGTATGACAAGCAGGCGATTAGATCCGTCATGCCCTCCTCTCCCGGTATAGTGACGTGGGTAGCTACCAGGAACAAGATGTAACTTCTGAGACCGTATCTTCGGCCTTTCCCTATGAAAACGGTTCTATCCGGTTTCTGTTTAAAGCTAGGGAACCCTGACTGAGGCGGACAGTGGTACTGTCCGCCTTCTGTTTGGATTCAGAGATCGTTTCCTAAGCACCTGCTTGTTTGGGATGGATTAGCCCTTCCCCGTGAAACAGGCGGGGGCATCTTTCGAAACGGATTCACCCGTTTCGGTCGGCGCACCTTTGTCTACTTTTGACCTTTGTCACTTTTTTCCTATAAAAGCGGTTCTGTCCGCTTCCTGTTTGGAGCTAGGGAAGTAATAGTCCACCACGGCGGAGCTCCGCTTTACCGTAGTAAGGCTAGATTCTCCGAGAGATCGCCCTGTATCTCAGAGGGACCGTTGGAGACACCTGGATGTCATTCACTCATCAGCACGATATGCTAACACCTTGAGTTAAGCCTTGTGTTCGTCTTAGCTTCAGATCCCGTCCCATACGCTAGCGGCTGGAGTTGCCGATAACCGGCAACTCCAGCGCATGTTACAAAAGATGCTACTGGGCCCAACCACGACATCGATGTGCGAACACAGCGGGATTTTAATCTGGAAAAAATTTTTAAACATTCTTCCGGCGGTATTGAAAAATTAGTTTTGTAAATAATGAGGCGTGTCAGCTACCGAAAATTTTATGACTTTTTTTTGGTTTAAATATGAATAAATACACTTTAAACAGACGACATAAAAATTATTTAAGTATGTTTAAATTTAGGTTTAAAAATAATGTATGTGGGAGTGTTATACTTAAGTTTTGAAGAGCACTTAAGAAAAATGATAAGGCTACTAGATAAAAATTGCGAAAATAGGGCGCAAAAAGCTCTTCAATAAATGAAAAAATACTTATTTGAAAAAAGTTTCCCGAGAACAAAGATGGGACCTATCTTCTTTGTACTATTATAGTCTGATTTAAAATTTATTTTAGCAAATTAAAAGATACAAAGGTCAGGAATAACTTAGTTGAAAGCAACAAAAATAAATTTAAAAATCTGTGTAACAAAAGTATTACTTAATTTTTCCTAACTGTAAATAATGAAGATTTAACTATAAATTAACTATTATAATTTATGGACGGTACTTACCAGTAAATGTTGCTAAGAGCACATCACCAATTTGTCTGACTAGAGGGTCCTCTTTTCGTATCCGCCTCATTTCTTTGTTTATTTCCGTATGAATGTCCAAAAGTTCTTTTATATTGGGAAAAAGAAGGTTCATCTCGTCCGGCTTCAGCAACCCGCTCCCTTGTAAACTCTTATAAAATAATTTGTATAATACTTTCAGCAGTCGAACGTGGGAAGCTTCAGTAAGGAACAATTCTAAAAGAAAACAAACCGGTATCGTCAAGGAATTGAATTAAACAACAGTTATTCAGTACACAGAATCTAACAACGGAAATCTTTAATTATCTGGACTTACTTGTCCATGAACATAATGTAATGAATAACAATAAGAATTGTTAAATATTATTTTCTTTTTTAAGGCAGCTTACCATTTATAACTTCCTGTCTTTTTTTCTCATTTGGATTAAGTTTTTTCAGTTCTTCTTCGGTGACCAATTCTTGCCAGTTAAGGGGATCGGCCTCTCCGTCCATGTCACTGTCCGAATCGGACTGCGTTCGGACTGTGGCAGTATGGACGTCCATACTGTTGGATGGACTTTCCGATAACCTTCCACTAAAAATGAAATATTCTTAGAACAATGTAAGTCATTCATGGCATAACATGATACACAATATGAAAAAATTGTTTTTAATGAGTTTTCTTCTGTATTCTGCAAAAAAATTATTTAATTTTTGAATGCAGATTAAAAACGAGTAAGAGTGAGATAATGGGTACAATGTAGCTACATTTCTATGATCCTGCAACGAAGCAACAGTCAATGGAATACATGCCGATTTTCTAAGACATAAGACGTTTTAAGTAGAGAAATTAACAAGAAAAATTCTTGATTTAGTTTTCTTAAGATTATAGTAAAGTAATTATTACTTATTACTTGGAAAAAGAAAAACAACAATTTCAAATGAAAAAAATGTAAAATGTAAAAAATTACTAACGGTTTTTTTCATAACAACGAATCCGCACAAAAATCTGTTTCACCTATAGTAAAACATCCATTCAATTCCCTCGGTCCATTTACCTGTTTACTTAAGTGAAAAAATCGTTAAGACGAAAAAATCAAATATTTTTATTTTAAGCTGTTGCTCGCTCTTAGTGTTCTTCTATAATTGTTTGACGTTTCCCAACCGAAACTCTTTTTTCGACTTAAAATAAAACAAAACCCTAACTAACAAACTTTATGTTTATTAAGAGGAGAAAGAAGATACTGGTGTTGTACTTACTTAATGGCGGATATACTGGAATTCGATGAACTGCCGGAGTCTGTATTTTTGGATATTTGTTGTCGTTCAAAGTCGGCATCACAGCTAAAAAAATATATTTATTAAATAAGTTGAGACAATGAAGCACTTACCTTCGGAATTTTTGCATTAAGACCAATCGGAATGCGTTTTTTTGCATTGGCTTCCAAAATTTTTGTAAATGTACCTACTTTTGTGACTTATAAAAACTTCAAATTGCATTGCTGCAGCCAAAAATACATTCAAAAATGGAATTTTTTGAGACGGCTTTTGGGAGATTTAATAACTTTGTAAATATAAGTCAGAACTAGCCCAAATCGGGTTCTTGGAGGTTTTCGAGGTCGCTGATCACGATTATGATTGACCCACAGCCGACCTGGAGGTCAGGAACGTCGATGAACGTCATCTCCGTGGACTCTCCCAAAATTCACGTGGGAAAAGAGAGAAACTCGACGACCACAAGTTTTTTGGGTTGCTGAATTCAAATATGGCATCGGCGAACACTCCCCGGACACCTGGGTCACTGAAACCTGGACGCGGACCTCATTTCCTAAGGTTTTCCTCACACAAACGAAAAAGACGAACCGAAAATTGTTATGGGGTTTTTTTGGGGCGCTGAATCCTAATTTCACGATGGAAACGACCCTCCCAACACCTGGTGCACCGTAACCTGGCACTAAACAACATTTCCGTGGGACTCTCTAAAATTCACGCGGGGGAGAAGAAAAACTTGGCATCCGGGGGATTTTTGGGTCGCTGAATTCAAATATGGCATGGGTGAACACACCCCGACACCTGGTGCTGCGGAACCTGGACGTGGACGTCATCTCCGAGAATTTTCCTTACAAGATCGCCAAAAATAACCCGAAAATCATTGTAGGGGCGTTTTCGACGTAAAATTTGGATTGAGCGCCCGAAAAACGCCTCTACAATGATTTTCGAGCTGTTTTTGGCGATCTTGTCAGGAAAATTCTTGGGGATGACGTCCACGTCCAGGTTTCACAGCACCAGATGTCCGGGGGTGTATGCCCAAGCCACATTTAAATTCAGCGACTCAAAAAACCTCGGGGCGACGAGTCTTTTCCTTCCCCGAGTGAATTGGGTCAATTTGAACATCATAATCGTGATCAGCGACCTCGAGAACCCGATTTGGGCTAGTTCCGACTCATATTTACAAAGATATTAAATCTTTTAAAAGCCGCAAACCATAAAATAGGTACATTTTTTGGAAGCAAATGCAAGAAACCGCATTTCGATCCGTCCTAGTGCAAAAAATTCCGAGGTGGAGTGCTTCATTGCCTCGACTAAATGTAATGTTTGTGGAATAAACTTGAGTAAAAAGAATTATTGTAGAGCATTTAGTTAAACGTGGCTATTTTAAACAGTAAATACATGAAAAAATTAACAAAAACAAAGCAAAAAATAATAAAAAAAATAGACTACCTACAAACCTTTTTAACAATTTTTTACATACAATAATATAGCATTAAAAATCGTGTAATTCTATGTCGTGGTGTCGTATTATATGCATATAACAAACACCCTTTAGATTTTATACCCACTCACCTTGTATTGTGTGTATGGGATGGGTCGCTAATGTTCCTCCGCTGCTGCTTCCGGTTCTGTAACGTAAAACATGTATAAATAGGGGCACATGTCACTCCGATTTCTTAAGTGATTTCAATGTAAACAAACGGTCCCGCCGCCGTAATAGAAGGAACATGTGACCCAATTAGAGTTTTATTCAAGTGGTTCTGTAAATATTTAAATTGGACAGAGAAAGAATGATGGTCATTTTACATAGTTTAATATAAAGTGAGTTTAAATGTTCGTCAGGACTTTAAGTTACATTTTAATTTTTAATTTTTCTTGTTATTTAGTACTACTCCAGTATATGAAGGGACAAAGCTGTAAATAAATTTGTACAGTTTTCCCTTGTGGCGCAACTCTTAGGTCTTCGGGGATGCTTTCGAGCGAAAAAAAGTTTATCAACATTAACAGGTGGGAAAGAGCTGAAAATAGCTCCTCAAGGCCCGAAAAATGGGTTGCCCGCTAATATATGGCAAAATATGCGAATTGGAGAATTTTTGTTTAGACAAAAAATAAAGATCGCCTTGTAATCTACAAAAATGGTCTTTATAAGTTTTTTCGAAAAATCAATAGTTTTCAAGATAACGGGGCCCAAAAGTCCCCTCATTTTAGCTGCCGCTCTACCGCTAGAATGCCGCTATCTTCATGGTTTCAGTTATAAGCGGGCGGACGAATTGTTCCATTACTCGGGCAATAATGTACATTTTTTAATAATTTAAAGTTTATCGGAATGGGAAAACCCGTACCTATTTTTGCATGTGAGTTTGGGTCCAATCAGATTTTTCTAGAATATTAAAAAAGCGGTCAAAGTTTTTTTCACATTATTTTGAGAGTATCCCATTAATTTATTGATATTTTTTGAAAACATGGTTTATTATTAACATTTTTTTATAATGAGACCTTAGCAAGTGTACAATGATCCCAGAAAATTTCCTTCACCATCTTTCTTGCGTTTTGATAAAAAATTGTTTTGCCCATCTGCATTTTTTAGCCGTTTAGCCATATATATCCAGTGTGAAATGTTATGCATTCTTCGATGGCCGTTTTTGCGAAAAATATTGGTGTTGCGAAAAAAATGGTAAGGACTATTTTTGTAGATTTCGAGGTAATCTTCATTTTTTGCCTGAACAAAAATTCTCTAATTTGCATATTTTGGCAGATATTCGCTGAAAACTCATTTTGGGGACTTTGGGGGCCATTTTCAGCGGGTTCCTACGTCGGAATCGTGATAAACTTTTTCTCACTCGAAAGCATCCACGAAGACCTAAGAATTGCGCCATAAATGAAAACTGTACAGATTTATTTACAGCTTTAGGTACTTTCAGGTCTTCAGTTTCTGGACTAATGGTAAAAAGAATGGAACACTTTCAATTTTTGTATAATCATATATGTTTTCAAAAGACGCTCCAATCCTTCGATTTAAATTTTTCACTTAAACAAAATTTAAAACACTCATATAGCTTACTTTTTTGTTATTGTATTATTACTGTTTTTAATGGGTAATAACGTTATTTCTAGCTAACAAAAGATTTACCTTCTCCGACTGCTCCTTTACGCTTTCGGATCGGTTTATGTGACTCCCAGCTCGTCTCTTTACTCCACCCGACGTAAAACCGGTGGAACTGAAAATAAAAGGAAAAGTTTTATTAAAACTTGGCAAAAAAACCTTATTCTAGTTATTCTATAATATACCAAATAGCCATTCAATAACATCCTGCTGCATTAAAACCCACTAATGATACAGCAATTTCGAATTTATTTAGGTAGAAAATTTACCCGTTCGAAAGAGAAACGCAGGTCTCGTTTACATTGTCATATTTATATAAATTTCAATTCAATTAACATTTTAACACACAATATGCCAAGAAAAACATTACGTAAGTTTTTTTCATAGTTTTACGACGCCAAAAATCCTTGATAAAATTGGTAGATAAATATAGTTGGTTCATTTACACATGTCAAGTTTATTCATTTTCAATTTTCAATCAAGTAATTGATCAATAACTTACAGTTGTAAAACCAGCTTTTTGTCTTTTTTAGTTTAGTCGAGGAAACGTACGACAAAAAGAGGCTTTACGAAGGGATTTTTGTGCAGTAAGATGGATTTGTATGCGGTTTTTTGCATTCGATTCGTATGAACGTTTACAAACTTTATGAATAAATTTATTAATGGGAAATGAAAGACTGCATTTGTGCATTAAAAAAATGCATTTTCGAAACGCATTTTGAAGTTTTCAAATATAAAAAAATGTAGAACTAGGTAAATAATGACGGAAATGAGACCGAATTTGTTAGTCAGGGATTTTCGAGGTCGCTGAACACGGACATGACATTGACAAGGGCCTACGGAGTACCTGGTGTGCGCTAAGAATGGTGTAAACGTCGTCTTCTAGAGTTTTACAATGATTTATCCTAATATCAGCACAATTTTGTTACTCTGGGGTTTTCAAGATCGCTAAAGACGAATATGAAATTAACAAGGACCTGCAGAGTCTCTGGTACGCGCTAAGAATGGTGCAAACGTCGTCTTCTGGAGTTTTATTATAAATTCTCCTAATATCAGCCCGATTTCTTTACTTGGGGGGGTGGTCATTAAACACGAATATGACATTGACGATGTCATATTCGTATTCAGTGACCACAAAAATCCCCTCAAGTAACAAAATTGGGCTGATATTAGAAGGAACTGTCGTAAAACTCTAGAAGACGACGTTTATGCCATTTTAGTGCGCACCAGATACTCAGCAGGCCCTTGTCCATATCATTTTTGTATTCAGCGACCAACAAAAAAACCTCCCAATTAACAAAATTTAGCTGATATTAGGGGAAATTGTCGTAAAACTCCAGAAGATGACGTTTACATCATTCTTAGCGTGCACCAGGTAATCCACAGGCTCTTTTCAGTGTCATATTCGTGTTCAGCCACCATAAAAATTCTTTGAGTAAAGAAACTGGGCTCATATTACGAGGATTTGTCGTAAAACTCCAGAAGACGACGTTTAAACCATCCTTAGCACGCGCCAGCTACTCCGTAGGCCCTTGCCAATGTCATATCCGTGTTCAGCGACCTAGAAAATCACCGAGTAATAAAATTTGGCTGACATTAGAAGGAATTGTAATAAAACTCCAGAAGATGACGTTTACACCATCCTTATGGCGCACCAGGTACTCCGTAGGCCCTTGCCAATATCATATTTGTATTCGGCGACCTTGAAAAACCCCAATTAACAAATTCAAGCTCATTTCCGTCATTACTTGCCTAGTTATAATTTTTTTATAATTAATTACAAACTTTAAAATGCGTTTCGAAAATGCATTTTTCCAATGCACAAATGCAGTTTTACGTTACATACGAATCGAATGCAAAAAACCGCATTCAAATCCATCTTACTGCACAAAAAATCCCTCGTGCATTACTTCGTTTCCTCGACTAGTTAACAGAACTTCAAAATCGAAAATAATTGGTCAATAAGTCGAGAAGTGAAAAAACAATTAAATCTTTATAATATGAATAAAATCAACAATAAAAAAATATGTGTTACTAAGATACTTATACATCAAATGTAGTCATTTAAAAGTTGCAATGTATTTATAAAAAATTAATCATGGTAATAAAAAATATAATTTTTCATAATAGTACTTTGAATAAGGGTGAATCTACTTAGGATATATTTTCCAATATATTGTGTGAAGTAGGATGCAGTTTATTTATGCGGGTCTTAAAAGATATAGAGGTTGGAAGAAAAAGAAAGAACCTCTGTAGGCAGCAGGTTCTCGAGTCGAGATACTCTAAGGATGAAGAAACTAAACAAGTGGGAAGTTCGGGATTACTCAAGACGGACTGTGAAAGGATGCACTTTTACCTTTTTTTATTATCCCATAAAAGCGCTCTTTTAGTAAAAAAATATATATTATTATTTAAAAAAATAAAAACTTGAATTTTATTTGGCTTTTATCATTCTAGCGGGCAGCATTTTTTACTATAGCGTTAATTAAAAAAAAAAATATGATAAGATAAAATAATGTTTAAACTATTTTTTTATTTTAATGATAATTTAATATATTGTACAACACGTTTTGAAAACAGCATTTTTCACACGATTGTGCAGTTTGGTGTCGTAAGTCACATGAGCGTAAAAAATGTTTTTTAAACGAGTTTTACACTATACTTTTCTACCACTGCACTATTTTAGTACTTTGGCGTACCACTTAATTGTTTGCACTATGTTAAATAAAATTTATACGTTATTTTAACAAAAAGGGAAAACAAATGGACGGCAACAAAAAATGCCTTGTTTACTGAACGTTTTTTGGCACTTTGAACCCTTTTTTACACAGTCTGAAGCGTGCGAAAAAATTTCACACCAGGGTATAAAATTAGTCACTTTCAGGGCTTGTTTCCCGTATGTTTATTAGTGTTTTCATAACAGTCGTAGGAAAAAATCTAAACAATACTATTCTAAGAGCCTTTAATTGGTTTTTAATATTTTTACACTACTTTGTATTTTTTTTAGTTAGGACAATATGAACAATAGCCATATAACAAAAATCAGTTTGCAAAAATTCACATTAAAGGAATTATGGTAACGTGAATGACCTTTTACAGATAAATCTTGTAAATTTGCCTTGTAGAAACAAAAGTCACTGGTTTATTATCGGATACCATATTGCTTGAAATATATTACTAAACCAAAATGATGACGCAAAAGTCGCAGAAATAGTGAAACACCACACAAGGCTCCCAAAAGAATCCAAAGAAGGTACATAAATATCTGTATGTGTCAAATCATACGGCCTTAATTGCACTCGAGATGAACAATAACCATCAACTACACCTAAAAAAAACACACCTGGGTTTTTTGCCACACCACCAAAAAAATCCGAAAACGACCGTCTTTCAGCCATCAGGACGCACTCCGACCCGAAAATATTGTAAAAATTAAGAGATAAAAACCGAACTGAAAACAATTAATTCATGTTTTTCGATAGGAACCGTGACTACAACTGCAAATAGCTGATGGTGTCCCTTTTGATAATCTAATCTGATCCGATAAGCAAATTAACCACTCGACAGTATTTGCCATAGATGGCTTTAACTACTTTCGAACAATGTCTCTTTTTTTAGGAAGTTTCTTTAAAATTTATCCTTTTTGTGACTGATAATATTTTGCATCAAAAATAAATATTATATAACTAAATATTAATAAATTCGATTTATTAGAATTAAAAACAAATACTTAGGCGCATGATCAGCGACATGTATTAGATTAGGATTCTATGGAAATACTTGAACATTTACCAGTTTTATAAAAAAAATTGAACCGCGCTTATTCTACCGAGTAACTAACGAGGATGGTAAAGAGTTCCGAATATTTTTTGCTGCTTCAGCTATCCTAAACACTTACATTAATTAAATCATTAAATACATTTACTTAAACTAATAATTACGCTTAGTGTTGTAAATGGAAATATTGGAAATTTCCGAACGTGTCTCGGAAATATTGGAAATTTTGGAAATATCGAAAAACATAAGAATGCGTTTTAAACCATAAAACCAACAAATATTTCTTATATCTTATACTTTGTGCAGTACAAATTTCACACTAAAGAAATAATTTCCGAAGAAGTACGTATATTATTACGATTACGAATAATAAAATATCTATCTCGGGGATTCACCCATTATTATTGCTTGTTGTCTATTGCTTGCTTTAGAAGAAGTTTAATTGCACTTCCATGAAGACCGCATTGATGCTTAATACTCTATTTAAGGATAAAGATATGCCTCTTGATCGAGTTGCACAACTTGTGTCTCGTGGTCGTGTGTAATTACTTTTTCAGAAATTTCATTGTTTTCTTTGTTGTATTTTTAATACTTAAATTTTTATTTATATTAATCTATTTTGCGTTTTAACTTTTGGATGACAATTCCACTTATGTATAAATAACTCCATTTGAAATTTCAAAAATTTTCTAATCGGATAAAAGGGAAAAATTACTGGCTAAAAAAATAAGTTTACGATTCTATCATTCGTGTCGTCCATTGTTACCTTAATAGCGACTGTATTTTTTATTGTTGATTAACTATTATTTTGCTTTTAATCTTGTTTCATTCGCGCAACTATCTAACCAAATACCATTCGTACTTAGATTTTAAAGCTATATATTTTGCCTGGTTTTGAATACGGAAATTTAACTTGTTTCTCCAAATCACTTGATAAAGTTTTATTAAATTTTAGTTTTTTAATTTTTGTAGTTTATAATTCTATATTTTCAATTTTTCCATCTATTTCCAAAGTTTCCTGATATATTTCCGGAAATATATCCAAATATAAATTTCCGGAAATTCTTCATCAATAATCACGCTTTTATCACGGTCTCCAAAGAAATGCTACTCTAACTTTATTCCTAGTAATTTAATTAAGAATAAATAAATTTACCCAGGCGGTAATTGAGGGTAGTTAAGAGGAAGTATATACAGGATGTTCAAAAAATGCTTTTGCAGTCGGTGATTTCTCATTGGAAAGAATAAAAAAAATCATGGATTCAAAAATGCACAGTTTGTAGTGATGTGCACAGGTTTTTTTGTAATTATCTCTAATACTCTGTAGCCAATTTTCTAAAAATTGTGTCAGTGTTATTTCTAATAATAAGGGCCTTATTTAGGCCTGATTAACTTAAAGTTATTTAATCCATATACTTTTTTTTAGATTGAGCAACTAAAAATACAACTTTTTATTGTATAGAAAATCTATGCAAACGAAAATCTTTGTAATTAAAAAAGCTACAATTTGGTACATTTTTTTTTGTACCTCCAGTATCTTTGGGGTTATTTTGCAGAAATGGGCTTTTTACAAAATGTGCGGAAAATCGTTTTTCACTTTAAGCTCCAATATTTTTAAAATTAAGCATCTTAAATTGGTAAAGATCAATTTTAAATAGAGGGTAATAAAGGGGTTGTTTTCACAGATTTTTTGCTAGATACTTTTTTTAAAGAAAGGTCTAATTATATTATTGGAAAAAGACTTTATAAGTTATATACAAAAAATGCAAAGTTATCCCGCTTTTTGACTTTGAATCTTTCAAATTTAGCATTTGATGAACAAAAGCTAACCATTAACAAGCCGTAGCTCGGTCCCTATTGGTTGTAGATAAATTATTAATAAAGTTTTTTCGTTTTTTATAAGCCACAATTTTGCTGTCTACAATTTCTGTGATAAAATGCATATTTTTCGAGGTATTCGCGAAAAACCCATTAAAAAGAAACATTTTTTACTTAGAATTATTTTTTCATCTATTCCTGTAGTTGAAATATTATAAAAAAAGTTCCACCCCCAAAATGGGGTGGCACCCCCCCAGGATAAAAGCGCCCCTCGGCATGATATAGAATTTGATCCTTGGGCTATTCTCTACCTTCTGTAAAAATTTCAGCTAAATCCATGTAGGAAAAAATTGCGAGCAAAAATGTTTCATTTCCTGTACTAACTTAATACGGTTTTGCTCTGTGGTACAGATACCCCGTTCGGTAAATCCTCTCCAAGAGATCCAAAGTCTCTGTTTTTACAGACACGTTGTTAAGTACCTTAAATATTGCCGAAGGTGTCACTGGCTTTCAGAAACCGGAGGCTTCAAACTGCTTGGGGGAATTTACCGTAGATAGTAAGATGGGTATGTTGAAATTTTAGACAAAAAACTTTACTAACCTTTCCTGAAGCGCAGGTGATTCGTTCTTTTCCATTGGTGCTTGCGTATCGTCGTGCGTATCCGGGCTCTGCACCTGCAGGTCGGTATCTTGTGCGGGCCGGGCGCCCTCCTCGCGGACGGCGTCCGGCCTGCGGTCCGAACCGCTCCTCGACACTGGCTGAGGCACTTTTGTGTCTGCTGATAAATGAAAAAATAAGTTAGTTGGTAAAACATTATCTTTAAGCTCTGCAGAGCAAAAAACTTTATAAGATTTTATACACAAGTACTGTTACAGAGTTAGTTCAGCAGTAAATTAAAAAATAAGATATTTCTGCAACATAACATCAGGTGGCGCTTTCTCGATGTTCTTATATTTACTAACCAATCCTGTCAACAGATACTAAAATATTTAATATTTATAATACCAGTTATATATAGAAAAAATTGTTTACAATATTTAAAAATTAATTATCTTAAAGGAGATAAGTCATAGTGCTACAAGGCAGAAAGAAATAGTTTTGGGGTAAGAAAAATCATTTGTATATATTTAAACATTTTATTTCCATAAATGTTCTAATTGTTGTAAAAATTCTAATTTATATTTATCAACCTGACTAGATAATAATAATTTAGATCATTACCGTTAGACGTTGCAGGTGTTTAAAAAATAGTTATTTACTCACAAGTTGTTGTAAATCCTGTGACAAAGCCAATTTTTAAAAAATCCAAGCTCAAAAAAGATTTTTAAAACCCGAAAATCGATAGGCTAGCATCCAAGCAAGAAATCAATATACTTAATCGAACTATCTCAGAAGCCAAAGACCGTTTTAACAATCGGATAAAAGGTTAAGGCTTCTTGCTGCTTAAATGGCAGTAAATCCTTCTGGTTTTTTGCTAAAAATATTAGTTAAAACTTTAGTACAAATTCTTTTCTACCCCTAATGTTTAATTAAATTGTTTCTACCTCTAAAGGAAAAGCCGTACTATTTGCAAATTTGCTCTCAATTCGACCCTTGATCCTCCTGTTAATCTTCATCTTCCAACCGTTGTCCCTGTTTCTCATAAAATTCAGATTTCATTTTTAAGGTACACAGATCAATCGTATTCTTTCTTCCCTTAATACCAAATAATTGTCTGGGCTGCATGGCATACCAGCAATCGTCTTAAAAAAATGTTCTGCCGAGCTTGCACCTTAACCCTCTTTCGAATCTCCTACGACACGGGCATTTTTCTGGACAGCTTGAAAGTTGCACGTGTGCAACCTGTTCCCAAGGATGCAAAAATCTCCCTTTTAACTATAGACCTATATCTCTTTTTTTAGTTGTTTGCAAGGTAATTGAAAAAATCATTAATTCCCAAATTGTGGAGTACCTACAGCAGATTTTTTTCCTTTATCTTGCAAGCAAGTCCCTTTTTTTGGTGAATCCTAAATCGTTGCTCTTGACATATCCAAAGCTTTAGACCACTTCTTGCATGTTGAGCTCCTTAAAAAACACTTACACGCTTACAAACAAGTGTTCTTCTCTTGCCCATCGACGGATTTTAGGGGATCTGTCACTCTTTTGTAGGTATTTTCACGACTTCTGCTCCGAGGAATTGGCCGGTATAATTCCTCCTCTGGCAGCCTTCTACAGTTCAAGTTGAGCGACCTTGAACTTCCCAGTTTGTTCGTTCTTTTATCCCTAGACTGTCCAGACTCTGGAACGTGCTACTCACAGAAGTTTTCTCTTTTCCTTCAAATCTTCAAACATTCGTGTGAGTAAACTTCCTCTTACCACACTTAAGACACCCATGGTGCATTAGTACATAGGCTTTTAGACTTCGTAGACTGCCCCAAGATAAAAAAATAATTCCAACCTGCTAAAAAATATTTTTATATATTTTTAAAGGTTTGTTCTCAAACAGCATGTAATTCGATTTTCCATTTTATAATTTACTAACTCAGTCAGATCATTACAATTAAAATTATAAGTGCGTGTCTCCTTGTCGAAATTAAACAGGTGTTAGGGCAATGCCTTCACAGTTGGCAAACATCAATAGCCGACCCAAGCCAGGTGTCAGACCATAATATTATAAAACATAAACAAAGCTTTTTACTATAGTCTTTAATGATCATCGTTTTATAAAATACAATCTAACTATACACATACATGTGGAAAAGTACACATATGTCAATTTTCATTCGAAACCATAAAACAGATACTGATATATTAGTAGTGTATCATCACTTTCAGCCTATCGTAGTTGAAAAGTTTTAAGAACTAATAAAAAGCCCAATAACTTTTTTTAGTTTCTTTAATCCATTATCAATTTTTTTATGTGGGCGCAAAATCGTATTTTTAGCGACTAAAAAACAATCCGGCTACACCGCATCTATTTTTTTTGTAAAAAATAACATTTTAAGTGCGCAAGTTTTTTTTCTAATTTTTAGGTGCGCAAAAATAAAAATATATTAAGTGCGGCGGGTTTTTCAATTTTTTTTTCTAATTTTTAGAAGCGCAAAAATAAAAATATCTTTATTGTCTGGGTCTACTTTAGATATTTCAGATAAAAACGCTGCGTTGTTTATATGACAGCCTTAAATAGGAAAGGACACGAGTAATGCAATTTTTCGGCAATAAGTCGAGAATTAATTAAGATATCGAAAGGCTGTTTTCACCAGTTTCTTTACTTTTTTATGATCTTTTTAATGGGCTTATAATAATAATATCATTGCATTTAAATTTTTCAAAAAAATGACAAAATTTATAACTTTGACACAAATTAGTTTCCAGGATAAAACAAAAAAATTAATTTATTATACCAATATTTTATGTTAAGCCCTGGTAAAAGCTCTTTCAAACTAGACCTAGTTTATCAAAATCGGTTAGGTCAAAAAAAAGTTATTTAATTTTTTTCAAATGTACATTTGCTCCTCCCCCTCCCTATATTTGATAGGTTAGGGAAAAACGCTTAAAGGAAAAAAGGTGTCTTTATTTTACGTAGTTTTTTTTTAAACTATTAACAACATAAGTTAATATGGAATATTTTTAAATAATCCGTGTTTTCAATTTTGTTCTTAGTTTTACGCCCTCTAGCGGTGGAATTAGAAACTTAGAAATAATTTCTAGCATTTTCTTAAGGCTGGTCTTACTATCAATATTTTTTTTCCGAAAACTATGCGATAAAGTGTTCTCGAGATATTACATCTACACACTCATCAGGACACCCTGTAAATAAAAAATGGTCAAGAAGCGGATACACTTTTTAAATAATTATATAGAGAATCCAAATTCATTTATAAAACTTGTCTGATTTTTAGAAAAACAATTAGAATTTTTATCTTATTTTCTGTTAAAATTTTAAATGCAAATACATGTTCTGCATACCAGTTGTTGCTTTACCGATAAAATACATGTTATTCACAAAAGCCCCGTACAATAATAAAAGATAAATGAGTAATCAAAGGCATGTTCAACGACACACATCAGTTAACGCTTCCGTGTAGGTCCTTTGAATTTATTACTTCTCTGTTTATAAAGTCACTCTTGCCTTTTTTTGTTTACTAAGATTACATAAATACGCTATTTTGTTTCACTAATTGTTCCAAATCTGCAATGGAAAAATTATTATTTTCATTAAATGTACTTTTTTAAACCGTTTTATACATTTTTTAAAAAGATTTTTTGGTGGGCTGTTCTAAAATTTATTAAAGAAGATATCAAAAATAAAACTTTAGATTTAAAATTTTTCTTTACAATTTTTTGTTCTGCAGTGTTGTTTTAGATAGCTGTCAGTTTATTGCAAAGCACAACTTGGTTTAAGGCAAAAAAAAAAGAAATGGAAATGTATTTTCTTAAATTCATGTTCAAAATTAGAATTTTAATTCGTTTCTTATTTTTCAGTCCTTTATAAATATGCAATATTCAATGAAGATGATTATAAATATTTGAACTTGACAACAAGAACTTGTCTTAAAGTATTTTTTAACCTATTTTTTTATAATTTTTAGACTATTTGCCAATATTTTGGTCTCTTAAACTAGATATGTCTTATTATGCATATTTCTATTTAAATATATTAATTTATTTAAAGGCGCTTATAAACGAGTTAAGAAACAACTAAAGTATTAATTTTTTTGCCTTGTAATTCCATAAATAAGTAAAGACCACCGTTAAAACATGTTAAAAATGTTAATAAAAATGCTTATTTGCGTGGGTATCTGCATATTGCAAATTGTGACTTTCTCTGTTGCGATCTTGACCCACTGGATTATTTACATAAGCTCTGGTCTATTAATTTATGCAACATTAAATTTATTGTTAATGTAATCGCAACCAGAAAGAACCAACAGTCCAGTCATCGCATTTTTAACGAGGTGCTATTTTCACGGAGGAGTGGGCGGAACGCAGGGAATTTATTGAACTAATTTTTTGTTATACTGTATTTTTGGGTTTTATGACGGTTATACTTTTGTGGATATTGACATTGCAAAATCATTTTTAAATTTGAATTCTGATATACACTGATGGAATTAGAAACTTGAAAATAATTTCCAGCACTTTCTCAAGGCTGGTTTTACTATAAATATTTTTTTTCCTAAAGCTATGCGATGAAGGGTTTTCGAGATATCGCCAGAGGACGACCTTATGGACACCCTGTATAATTTAATACAATATCTTCAAGCGGGAAACTTAGTCAAATTGTTTTTAGTATTTGAACTATGCATTTGATAATGTCGATTTCCTTTAAAAGAAATAATGGGCATTAAAAAATATATAAATGAAATAGTTGAAAATTACAAGGTATAAGTAAATTTTAAATAATATACACAATTTACAAAAAAAATGTTACATATATCAATAATATATTTGTTACTTAGTAATTAATTCCCTTCGAGACAACGAAAAAAAAAATGTTAGTGTTTATACTTACAGGGTTTTAATATATTTGAATACCTTATGTGAAGGGAATTTTATAAGTAACTCTTGACTATACCCAAGTAACACAAGATGGTCCTTTATATCATTTTCTTCTTTATAAAAGTTTTATAAAGGCGTCCAAAGACCTTTAATATATTTATAAAAGTGTTATTTTACACTAAATAGTTTTTTAAGCAATATGGCTTTTTAATATAGTTGTAAAAACTTTCTTAAAGCTAATTAATAAATCTTTTATATACTTGCTTTAACAAGACTTTATAAAAGTGACAACCACAGCTGTTAGAGAGTTTTCAGCGTTTTATCTGCATAATTGCTTTATAAGCTACCATATAAAGCACAAATAAAACCTCAATTGTGCCATTAATTTAAACCTTTTTATAAAACCCTTATGCAGTAATTTGCGTATGTTTATCCCAATGCTTTATAATTAACGCCGTTATAAAGGTATTTTTAAATGCTTTGTTGATGTGTGTTTCATACTCATAACTTTCTAAACAAACATGCTTTATTGCTGGAATATTGTAGTTATTTAAAAGGTTTTTTAAGTAGTCAGCAACGAAATAAAATTTCTATATAGCAGGCATACCCAGCGGTAAGTCATTCGGCTATTTTGTCGTGTGTTTTCTAAGCTAAGCTAAACTTATTGAAATTGGCAATGACGAGAAACGGGAAAACTAGCTATTAGAATTAGAAAATTAAATCTTAAACGATAACGTGCTTTTAAGAAGTCGGTACACCTACTGAAATTAAAAAAATATATATTAAAGAGATACGAAAATGAGCCAGGATGTTTCAGGTTAGCTATATCTTCTTAAAGCACTTAGTAGCTATATTAAATAATAGGCTACCAAACATTTTACCGTTAGATCCGCGGATACTGCTTAGCACTCCACGCAAAGTATTCGTTGCCGGTCTTTTGGGAGTTTACACGTCAGCCGTATCCGCGATGAGATTGCAGTTCGTACAGGCTATTTTGATAAGAAAAATGTAAAATGAATGTTTTAAGACAATTAAGCCGAAACGACAAAAACGTTATATCTACAGAAATAGTTAAAATTATTAGATAAGGAGGTAATGCATGCAATAAATCTTAAAATAAATAAAGGTATATCAAACGTGCAAATAGCCACTAACTGTTTAACAACGCAATAATGTGTTGTAGCACCCTTATAGAGCCAAAAGAGATATAACAACGCGATTAGCGCCCTCTGTACATTATTCGAAGTTCTAGAGGGTCGCACTAATTCTTTTATAAAGCTGTTATAAAGCAAACCCATAAAAAAATAGCTTTTTAAAGTCCGTTTAATTGAATATTTCGCAACCATTGCCATTCTGATCAGTTTGCACGTCGCCATTTAATTTTTCTCATGATGTTAGGGCCGCCATTGTTGCATAAAGCAATTAAATTGCGTATTATTCCTTTCATCTCTAACTAGTTTGTGTTTTAATAATATTTTCGTATGTAAATTTAACATCTAGTAACATTTTAAAGGTTACAAATAAAAAACGACATAAACAATAAATGTTTGATATAATTTTTTTAATCCAATTTTTTTAATCCAATTTTTAAGGCGCTTTGATAAATATAGAGCTAAAACTATATATTTTATCAGAAAAAAAATCCATCGCAAGTGAATTTCACATTCTGCATATGCGAAACTTTCCTAAAATGAGTTATTTATTTTAGGTGTAATATATATGTATATCGTAGATCAGTCTGCTTTTATTTCCAGTCGTGTTCAATAATATAAAAAAGAATCAGCAAAGGGAGACAACCATAAAATACCTTTTAAAAAACATTTTTTCCAAGTTTACTTATGCAACTGAAATAAAGTATTTATTCAGCAAATTGCTGTCAACTTGCTACCGGCTAGTGAAAAATGCGCATGTCTGACAAGCTGTTTAATCGAATATGTAGCTATCTAGTGACATTGCTAGAGTATCTATAAAGTACTCATATATCCGTTTTATTACTGATGAATTTTGTACCATGATAAACCTTATTTATAATGGCAAATTATAACGCTTTAATAAATTAGCTGTATACAGTGCGCCTATTTTGGGTATATAAACACTATGTTAGGTTTGAGAGAACGTTGTATAGAACAAATAATAAAACATTGGGCTGGATAATTTAGTGATGTAGCGGTTCTCTTAGCTTTTAAAAAGCAAGTTGTGTTACTTGGGTATTTACGTAAACCTTTGTTAAAATCTGATGTGGCCAACATATTTATAAATCTTACTAATCTAAACATACATGGTCAAATTTATTTTCGTAAGAACATTTATTTCCTTTTAGATATTTAAATATTTTTTTGGGCTTATATAGGATTAGAAAATAGCGCATTAACTAAAAACAAATAAATTTAAATCTACTTTTAGGATAATTTTAAAACATTACACAAAAATATTAACAATAAAAATACTGAGACCATTTTGAAGTGCGTAATTTATATACAAAGAAATTAATAACGATAACTATAAAAACTACAAGAGCTTTTTCAACCGCACGAACTAATCGTGCAATAACTCTAAGAGTCTAAAAAGGTCTTTTAAGCTACCTGTAAAATGTAGTCGTTTACGAATATAACAGCTAAATATTCGAAATTGACTTTTAAGTAGTGATGGAACCTTCCAAATGATCTTCCAAACGATATTCGAATATAGAAATGTTTTGAATGATTCGAATATTTCTTCCGGAATACGAATATTCGAATATTAAAATCATCCGAATATGCCCATCACTACTTTTAAGATATACCTTTATTAAGATGTAACCAGCTGGGAAACCTGTTCAAGCTAGTGGTGGATCCCCCCGACTGCACCCCACCAAAGGCGATGAAATCAAACTCGTCTTTGCATAATGCGGCGGCAGACACGCATGCCGCCGAGGCCTGTTCCATTAATTTGGCCCTTCTGGTCCTGAGAAGGCTTAGATTAATCGAACTGCTCGATTTGGACTTCTCTAAAACGGGGCGATCCAGCCCTGCGCTGCGGGCATCTTCTACGGACTTTTGAGATCCAAACGGACGGCTGAAGACAAATTCATTTCTACAGTTCTTGTCATTTCTATTTAGTGGTTTAAATTTATAACATTATAAGTATTAGGCACTTTTCATTAAAAGGGTGTTTCACTTTCGCCATTGGGATCTCAAAAACGGTAAATTTGCTTCGTTTGAATTTTTTGCGAGTTTATTTCAAAAAGTAGAAAAAATTAAAAATACGTTCTTAATGGAACTTTTTACACTTCATTTATTGACGAAGTCAAAAATTTCTTACAACGTTTCGTTTTCGCTAAACCATCATCAACTTTATTTTTTTAAATACGGCCCTCGATTGTTTATTGCATTTTGTTGGAGTAGTTTTAATCCCATATTTTTCTGTTAAATAAACATTTTCCATAAGAGACAATAAGTTAGAAAAGGAACGCATATGATTTCTTACAGATGCGTTCCATATTTGTAAAATAAATATTAAATGTTATACATTTTTGTAATTTGAATAATTAGGGATTTCTAAACAATTAAATAAAAAATCCAGGGCCGTATGTAAAAAAATAAAGTTGATAATGGTTTAACGAAAACGAAACGTCGTAAGAAATTTTTGACTTTACCAATACATAAAGCGCAAAAAGTTCCAATGAAAATCGAAAATTTCAGTTGTTCCGCCATATTTTTGAAAGTACAAAAGATAACTTCAATTTTTCAACGGTTTATTATTGGGCTCCTCAATACGCAACTTTGCCCCAATTTAAACTTCCTCGTATCTCTTACTGTTTAGGAGATCCCAATGGTAAGAGTCGAATTTGAAACACCCTGTATCTAGATATGCCTTAAAGAATAATAGGTTTTAGGTGAAGTTTTAATTGAAAAAAACCTCCAACCTCTCACCTTATTCGTTCTAAATTCGTGGTTTGCCTGGTTAATCTTCCAAACTGAAAAGGTCCTAGGGACTTTTGCATACCGCCTAAAACAAATAATTTTTTAAAAAATTCGAAAGTATTCTACATCATTTGGTGTCTATCCTCGATCGACTAACCTGAAGTCGGTGAAGGCACATCTTCCTCGGGAATCCTGCCGTTCAGGTCAAGTGATTTTTTTGGTTTAAGCTTTTTGTATTTGTTTTCCAGTTCGATTTTGGCTGTGTCGTCACTTTTGCTCTTGTAAATTTTCGATTTTACTCGCTTCAGGTAGGAATTTGACGTTTCTGTTGTAGCCGTTTTTTTAACTTCAGTCGATTTTGTCTACGGATAGTTAAGAAATTAGTAAAAAACCTTTTGCCAGCATCATTGTGTAACCGATTGCGAATAGACAACACATGTTGAATGTTCATAATATACACATTATTAGGAACATAACTTTAACTTCCTGTATTTGATCAACAGAGCTAGAGCATTCGCCGTACACCACACTATATTATACGGTAAGCTAGGAAATATTCTGAACCATGTAAAATAAATGTTTCTATTAATGAAGCTGCATTTTTTGTTGATTGGCCTATAAAAATATACGAGCGTAATAGTTCTGTTGGTTTATTTTCTTACTTAATTTATGACAGATAAAAAATACAGATTTGACCAGCCTCGTTTTAAAAATCGTAGTAAACACCGTTTCACATGTTTATTATTTTGATTACATCAGTTTCCAAGAATAAACATGACCGACGCATTTACTTTTTCTTATCACTTTTTAATTACATAACGATAATTAAACATATTTTTTTAATTAAGGGATCTATCCAAGGAGGCTAACAAAGTACTGAAATGTTGTAAGTGTTTAAAGTTAGGTAGGAAAGAGTTTCTTAATATAATATAAAAGGGTTAGCCTGATAACTATATTTAAGAAGGAAAGAACTATTGTCAAGTATCATTCTTATTTCATAACAAAACTTTAATGTCCTCTTAAGCGTATTTATTTTTCGTTATACATAATTTTTAAAGTTTCAACGAGAAGTAACGACACTTGCAGGCGAACTCTATAACACCATAGATAAGAAATTTCGTGTCTATAATAGAAAATCTCTTTAAACCTGACTCTGAAAGTTTTTTCGGCTATAATCGGATTTCCGAATGGCTAGTAAGTAGTATAGAAATAGAAAGATCGGTCAGGCCCTTGCTACGATTTGTTTTCTTTTTATCCCATGAAAATGTACACAAGTTATCTTTGTCATTGCTTTAGTTATTTTTTCATTTCATTTTGAACTTTTGAAGTGATCCTAACCTGCAAATCTTTTGAATTACATGTAATTACCTAGAGTGTTGTAAAGTTTATTTTTAAATAAATAAATTAAATTATTTAAGTTTGGTGTTTGTGGTATGTGATTTGAAGATTATAAAAGGGACACAAATTTTATGCATTTCGTAGAAGAGCACAACTTCGGGGACACAAAAAAATCTTAATAATAATTTACCTGTATATTTTCCTACCAAATTTTACCTTTCTTAATAAAATTTCCAAAAACTATTTGAAGTCCTATAACTACATTGCGCCAAAAAAGTATCTCATCACCTCTATTTTTTACATAAGACTAAGTGTAAACATCTCCTCTAAAATAGGGTTATTAAGATAAACAAAAAGTTAAACCGTTAAAAAAGAGCAAGGCTTAATGAAAAAAATCTGCTACTATCGGTGAACCTTTTTATAGATTGTGAATTTTTCCACAATGTTTTATGTTAAATAATATTCTATACCTCCGTTACCGAAATTTAACGAGCCACTTAGAGAAAATGATATAGAATACCAATTAGTGATAGAAAGAAAGAATTTTTTAAACTTATTTCTTGTCTATTTCTATCTCTATTGAATAACAGAGTTTGCCTGCTGTACGCAACTGGTTCCACCCTCTAAACGCTCTAGGGATGAAAAAGCGGAGGCTCAATTCTTCTTTCGATGAACTGCAAAAGGATGCATGTGTTCCTAGATAAGATATTACTGTGTACGATTTAGAGTCGGTGGGCTAGGGGAGGTGCTTTCTTGTGAAATTAGAATCCTTAAGACAAAAGGCTTTACTTTGGAAAGAATTAAGAATGCTAAGTGTTGCTAGAGAAGTCATTTCCGATGAAAAAAAAAATCCCAGTTAAATCTGACTTGGAATACATATAGAGAACCTTCGTGACCTTGTTGATTATGCACTAGCGCCCATGGTGGCAAAATTTAGCATTTACTATGTGAGAGAAATTGAATTTTAACTGATGTTTCATACATTATGTAACCACTGTATATTTATTGTCAACGCATACACTTACTTAATACGATTCACTGCTTTTATCAACTTTTATTGACGTTCTATTAAATGAGGTTTTGATGGAAACGCAGGTTCTTTATAAAGAGTATGGGTCTCGGTACGGGTAGTATACAGGTTAAAAGCAAAAAACCATACGTTGACTCGACTAGAGTTGTTTATGGCCTATAAGAGTTCCTTTATCATTACCTGTGAATTTTTCTTCGCATTGTCAGCCTTTTTATTCGCTTTATTTTTTGCAGCTTCATTTTGTAATTCCTTTTTGCTCATTTTTTCCGGCACATTCTTTTCTAATCTCATGGGTATTTTTAAACTCTCAGTACTGCCCGAAAATTTACCACTCACCGGCCTAAAAAATGTGTTTTATTTATGACAATTTTAATTGTTTGTGGTAAAAATAAAAAAATTGTCAAAAATATACAAATTAATGTATATTTTAGCTGGATTGCCTACTTTTTTAGATTTTAATATAATTAAAGTAAAATTTTACTACTAAAGAAAACAGTCCACTTATTTATGTATGTAATCATATTCCTTTTTATATAAATTATTAATTAACTAAAATTTATTTTCTACATTATATCTTTAAAAAGAATGACAAAACAGAGGATTCAAACAGATCCTTTTCAGACTAAAGCAAAAACCCGTTAAAATTTTACCTGAAAAGATCACTAAACCTTCGATTGGCCTTTTTTGTTTGATCAAGCACGAAAAATCCGCTCAACGCCCTCGTCAAGGGCGTGGGGTTCGAAACTTTCTCCTTCTCTGTAGACTCTTCTTCCAACACGTTATTTTCAATGACAAAACTGTCACTGTAACGTTTCAGAGCAGAGTCACCGTTACGGACATTGTTGGAATTTCGAAGTACCACACCGTCACAGGTGTCGGTACCTTCATCCATAATTTTTGGTTCATTATTGTTTATTTTAGCCTGAAAAACATACACAGAATTAGTTTTAAATCACTATAAAGGTTAACTAAAGTAATATTTAAAATGGTATGACTCTGAAACAGTTGTAAACAAATTAGGACATAATATAAAGTAATAGTTTCTGGTTCAACAAATAAGTATAACTAAAACAAAATACATACCTCTTCTTGGCTCGCGAGTGTTTAGTTTTATCCGCCACGACATCCTTGTTCGAATCCTTTTTGTTCCTATTTCTTCCTCTGTTTTTGCCGGCTTTCTGAGTCCCTTGTTTCGACTGCTGTTTTTTACCGTCACTCTCGCTCTGCTGTTTATTGTCCGTCGCCGTATCGTTCGCGTCCGATACACTCCCGCTAGAGTTTTTTTGTTTCCGGTTACTTATCTTGCGGAACGACGTCATATTCTTATTGCGAGTGTCCGCCTGTTTGGACCACATTGTTTAATCATATCATATCACTGGCACTTTAAAGTTTAATACTGAAAACGCCTATAAACAAATAATTTATAATACGGAGTTATTTATGTCTTTATTAATTTTTATATTTTACTTTCTTTGACCTTTTTTTTCAATTATCTGTATAAATAATTATTTTTGAAGATCTTTGTAAACTCCTACTAGTCGGGAAGGCCACCGCAAAAAACCAGCTTATCAAAAAACCGCATAAAACATTTTTTTTATATTACTATGAACAATAGTCAATTCAAAGCCCCACTGCTGCCTTAGCAGTTCAAATTGCATTTTTTTACCTTTAAAAAAATCGTGAAAAATCGTTTTTTTTAAGGGTTAACTCAAAACCATTGATTTTAGGGAAAAAAGTATATTATCAAAATTGATGGTGTAATACATTTTTGTCAGTTTTTTTATACAAATTTTTAGTAGCCCTCTTAGTTTTTGAGATATTAACTATTTAAATTTAACATAAAAACGCAAATATCTTAAAAACTTAAAGAGTTACGTAAAAATGTAATAAACAAAAAATCTGTCTTTTAGTAAGTTCTATAAAAAAGGTTATATACGTTTAACATTTCTCGATCTCCTATGCTACTATGTGTATAGCTCATCGTTTAAACATTTTTATTATCGATTTAAATATTAATATCAATAATTTTTTAAAGACAGTTACTCGTACAGAATGATCTTAGGAAAATTTTAATCATAATTTTAACATATTTTTTATATAGTTTATTTAGTATTAAACTTTTAAAACATTTCTCTTATTAAGCTACCTACTTCTTCTAGGCTTAAAGCCATTCTTATTTAAATTATGATATGTACCCATTTATTTACTACTTTAAGATACATATGATAAAATGAAAGTTTAAACATTAATTCAACTGAAAAAAAATATAAAAAAATGTTTTATTGTTAAAATATCATTAAAATTTTCCCAAGATCATTTTTAACGAGTAACTGTCCTAATAAATTAATAATATTATTATTAAAATTAATAATGAAAATATTTAAACAATGAGCTATACACATAGAAGCATAGAAGTTCGAGAAATGTTAAGCGTCCTGCATGGTATATGACACTCAAATAGAGGAGACACTTATTATTATTATTATTATTTTTAATAAAATAAAATTTATTTTTTTTCAGTTAAAGTTTTAAGTGGATAGGCATGGGTACAGTTATTGGACCGTAAAAAAAATTAAATAAAATATCCGTGCCACTAGGTTATCCCCCATTGATTACCTGTACCAATAAAATATTGTTCTTAGCGAAATTTTTAATGTCCAAAATCACTTTTTTGCTTATATTTCCTTTATTGCTTATTTTAATAAAAATGTGTATATAACTATTTTTATAGAGCTGACCAGAAAGCATATTTTTTGCCCTTATTATTTTTTGTAACTCTTTAAGTTTTTAAGATATTTGAGTTTTTATTTTAAATTTAAATCGTTAATATTTCAAAAACTAAAAGGATTACAGAAAACTTTATATAAAAAAACTGACGTAGTTTTATTGGACCAATAATTTTAACTATATACCATTTTTTTCTAAAGTCAGTAGTTTTCGAGTTATATTAAAGAAACCGCTTTTTTTACATTTTTTTTTTTAAGTAAAGGAAAATGCAATTTGAACCCGCTGAGCTGAGGCAGCAGTGTGGCATTGAATGGACTATAGTTAATAGTAAAATAAAAAAAAAATGTTGCGGTGGTCTTCCGGACTATATATTCACCTATCTGTTTTATGTTTTTTTATCAATTATTATTATTTAATTAATTTGAGCAGATACCTGGTAGAGGCAGCCTTGTCGCTGCGCAATGCAAGCAAACGTGCGAGAGAAAAGAAGAACAGATCTATAACCTTTTTCTTTCGCTCCAACGGTTTGATTGGTCGACGGAAAGGTGCCAACCAATTATCACCTTCTCCTCAGACCAATCAGAACATTGGAGCGAGAGAAAAAATGTATAGACCTATTCTTCTTTCTCTCCCACGCTTGCTCGCATTGCCACGCGGTAAGGCTGACTCTAGTAGGTATATGCACTGTTACTCTAGTACATGTCATGTATTTTATTATTTGTTTTTTAAACTACATTGCTCTTTATCAGTAACGTATTTTTTTTAGTCTACAAATACATTCGGTGCACACTAACTTTGCGGATGGAAAACGTCATTAGTTGTGAATAGCTTACGTCCGTTTAAAAATTGTTAATCGAGTCAAGACACAAATAATAATTTATAATTGCACTTTCGTGACTAACATTAATAATTACTTCATAAAATATTTCATTAAACTTTAAGGTATGTAAATTAGTACACTTTTTTTATCGCACTTTGAACATTAATAACTTTGCTAGACGCCGCGCCGGCACCGAAAAAGTCACATGAATATATGAACAGAAATTGTTAATCGACAATTTAGACACACATACACATATGCTATTATCTCGTAACTGGGTTAAAAACTGGTAAAAACAGCGAAATGATCGGCGTGCCGGTCGACTATGTCATACATATCGCGCAATTAACTGGTAAAACAAAACTGTAAAGATAAAATTTAATAGATATTTTATATTGTTGGGTGATAAAAAAATAACAAGATTCTGGGTAAATAAAACTGACTAAATGATGTCATATTTAAATGTAAAACAAAGGTGAAAGATTTACAAATCAATTCACGTCGGACAAAACAAGCGATACAGCGGACAAATGTGATGACGAGTTGGTTATAAACTGCTAAAAAAAATTTAAGACCACAACTAGCAGACTAAATGTTACAAACTGCGGATCAAAAGATACACGAGAATTCTTAATTAAAATTTGTTACCAATTTTGAAAACATGATAATGAGAGATAATAGTCCAGTCTCTGAAGACCGAAAAGTAACCAAAACTATAAATATCTTACAGTTTTCATTTGTGGCGCAATTCTTAAGTCTTCGCGGATGCTTTCGAGCGAGAAAAAGTTTATCACGATTCCGACGGGGGAACCCGCTGAAAATGGCCCCCTAAAGTCCCAAAAATGAGTTTCCCGCGAATATCTGCCAAAATGTGCGAATTAGAGAATTTTTGTTTAAACAAAAAATTAAGATCACCTCGAAATCTACAAAAATGGTCCTTACCATTTTTTTCGCAACACCATTATTATGTGGTTAGTTGTGAGTCCGCAAGTCACTGGTGTGATGAATTTCCCTGATTTTTGAAAAATTATTGGACTTTATTTAAAAGAAAAAAGTACATTTAGAATCTAGACAATCTAAGCTTTCAAATGATGTGCATTAAAAAGCATTTCAATAGAGGATAAGTTTTTGATTCGCGTTTATTCAATTATAGATTTTCTAGAAGTCCAGAAACGCCTAAAACTGCATATGGGCAAAACAATTTTTTTATCAAAACGCAAGAAAGATGGTGAAGAAAATTTTCTGGGATCATGAACACTTGCTAAGGTCTCATTATAAAAAACAAATGTTGATAAGAAACCATTTTTTCAAAAAATATCAATAAATTAATGAAATACTCTCAAAATATTAAGAAAAACAAACTTTGGCCGCTTTTTTTAATATTCTAAAAAATCAGAATGGACTCAATCTCATATGCAAAATAGGTACGGGTTTTCCCATTCCGATGAACTTTGAATTATTAAAAAATGTACACTATGGCCCGAGAAATGGAACAATTCGTCCGCCCGCTTATAAGTAAATCCATGAAGATAGCGGCATTTTAGAGGTAGAGAGGCAGCTTTTGGGTCCCGTTATCTCGAAAACTATTGATTTTTCAAAAAAAAGTATAAGGACCATTTTTATAGATTACAAGGCGATCTTTATTTTTCGTTTAAATAAAAATTCTCCAATTCGCATATTTTGGCAGATATAAGCGGAAATCATTTCGGGCCTTAAGGGTCTCTGGAAAATTCCCGAAGACCTTAAATTACGCCACGGGAACTGTACGTTTCATGGAATTAATAGCTTTCAACTTTAATAAAGATCGTATTTTTAACAGGTCAACTCTAGAAAATTTTACTGTCTTAAGGATATAATGTCAAATTTCTTTCATCCTAACCTACAATATTTACTGAATAACCGATTGACCTCGCGAAAATAAGACTTACTATTGGCAGTAAAGTAAAAAAATAATCGCTCTTTATTTTGCTGTTGGCGTATTAGTTAAGTCAGGTTCTTCTCCGGAAGTCACACAAAACTGACAGATGTGTTTAAACATGCCATTCTGGAAGCATATTTTTAACAGACTATTTCACTAGAGTATTTTACACTGGCAAAATGTCTCTTGTTTTATTAAAGTTTGTTGCTTTTGTGGCAATTTTGTTCATGGATTTTTTACAAAACCACTCGCCTTACGGCTCGTGGTTTTGTTGTTAGTCATTCACTAAATTGCCAGGCAATAAACTTTTATACAATCAAAATATTTTGCCGACAAAAATTGTTCCCTTATGATATTATATACGATAAAAAAATGTAAATATATGAATCCAGTTTTACATACATATTTTATTTTAAGTTATACATTAAATTAAAGTAATTTCAGGCGATGACCACACAATTTCTCGACTTCATTTGCAAAAAATCACGGTCACACAAACATTTAGTTATAATAAAAACTACATTTTTTATGCTCTTAATTTACTCCATAAAGATATGATCTACCTGAAATGTACTGTTTTCGTAAGATATTCAGGAATGTAGTTTACCTTCAGATAAAAAAAATTGCAAGCAAAATTGTATACAAGACTTATTCTCAACGTTTTCTCCTTTTAAAGAAAATACCTCTTATACAGTGTAAGAAAGTTGCCCTAACTTTCCACGAGCAGTTTATTTTGGAAAAGCTTAAACGGTTTAACTAATTAGCAGCAAAATAAAAGCCAACGGCATTTTAAACTTTGGACAGGAAAAATGCGTCGCGTGTTCACGTAGTGTTTATTTTCTTCTGTTCTAAAAAAAACTCCCATATTTCATTAACGCGTTTAATCTGTAGTATATTATTATATTTTCTGTCGGCTTGAAACATGAATGAAAATAGCGTGAAATGGAAATAGCTACCCATTCATTTAAATTTTTATATTCAAATTATGATAATATTTTAGCACCGTTAGATAAAATCAGTTTTTATTCTTTACCTTATTTAAAAAAGCTCTATCAGGCTAGCAGGGGTAAATAAGCAAAACTTGATAACAGATCACTGGAATTTTTAGCTAATTTGTTGCTAAAATGGGGATTTTAATTGATATAAAGATAGCAGGAATTTTTAATAAATCTTTAATTACCTGTTCACTGTATCACACGATTTTGTTGCTAATTTGTCGCTATAAATTAGCAATATAAAAATATTAGATATTTTTATTTTTTTTAACATGCTACTTTAACTATTTTCACAAGTTATCAATGCCTGTATTTTGTTAGGAGCAAGCACTCAATTCCTTCTATAGTACCTACCAGTAAATTAAAATATTGATATAAAAGCGTGCAGTGTTGCCAAATCGGGGTCTATTCTAATAGATCCCCGCAATTTCACGTCTTAAATACAATTGGGAAAAATAAAAAGCCAGAACTAATCATGACCGACCTTTCAGACAAATTCAAAAGCCCTCAGTTTTGGTCGGTCATGGTTATTCTGGTTAGTTAAAGCGGCCTTTTATTTTCCCCAATTATTTTTTAGACGTGAAAACTTGCTGACCCAAATTTGCATGTAACGAAAAAAATTGGAAAATATAAAAAATATCGGTGGATCATTAATAACTATTTTGTTGCTTAATAAGAGCAATTGGTACTTGCCACAGCAACAAAATTCACAGCACGTTGTAACGATATAAAAAAAATGAATTTCTGATATGGTAGCATGTATAGCAAAATAAAAATCATATTTTGATATTGCTAATATATAGCAACAAAATCGTCTAATACAGTCGACAGGTAATTAACGATTTATCAAAATGCTATCTGTTGGTATATCAATATAGCAGTAATTTCGATTTTTCGAAATCGGCTAGAGCAACAAAATCCTTATTTTAGCAACTAATTAGCAACAAATTAGCCACAAATTCCAGTTATTTTATAATAGAGTTTTGCTAATTTACTCCTGCTAGCCTGATAGAGCTTATTTAAAACCAGTATTTCATGTGGATTTGCTCAAATTTTGTGATAGTTTTTGCTCAGATAATTACCCCTGATCCCTAAGACAACTAAATTGATAAAAACTAACGAAAACCGAAAAAAATTGAAAATTTATATTTCAATAATATTTTCAAACCAAGTTTAATTTCTAAAATATTCTTGTTAACTTTGCAACTATTAGTTTCCAATCTTGGGGGTCTTTTACTTTAATGGTATAATTATTTAGGGTATAATAATATACGGAAAAACCCGCAACTTCGCTAAAACCCAAAATCAAGTCTACGATTTTTTAACAGACGGGCATGCCTGACATCAAGTGTAAAAATAATACGTCATATACCAAAACTGCTTGCAAGAATCAAGGAAAAAATAATTACCTTATAAAATGGTGGTGCTTGCAAATAAACGTTCGTTTATAACGAGAGTTTTAAAATACTTTTGATGTAAAAACGCAATTTCATATCCCAATGTGTAATAGCTTTAAGGTATCTAGTCTTAATTTGAAAAGCATATTTATGCGAACTGGTATTTCTAAATCTGTTTTTAATAAAAAGGAAACAGATGCTTGGATATTAGCTACAATATGTAAGAGCGTCAGTCCAAGGATCGCCACGTTAAAAATCGGGATCAAAAATCGCATTTCTTAATTGTGTACTAGTAGTAATGTAATTTCATATTTGTTTTGATTTTAGTTTCCCTAAACTATTTAAAATATTGTTTTATATGCTTATTTTAAAAGTTCGTCTCAATATTTGCTTCAGTGGTTCGCATCCCACAAAAGGTTGGGAACTACTGTTCTAAAAGGATCATATCTATATAGGTCGTTATCGGCCTACAAAAGCCTTTTATCTGAAGACAACCCAATTTTTAAAGTTTAAACAAACTAGTAACATCATTACATTTGCGTGCGCCTATTGGATATCGGATTCGAAATAATTTATATGTAAATAATGCATCTAGCAAATGTTTTCTGTTATCACCCGGTTATGGCTCGCGATAAGATAAAAACTTACAAGCAAATTAATTGCTCGTAAATGACATCATCGAAAAGGAAAGTCCACAATCGCGACGACTATTTTTAAATATTGTTTGTTTTGTTGTTTTTTTTTTGTACATGAACCACTATGAGCAGATATGTAACATCCGTTCTTTGTATTGCAGTGGCAATGACAGCAGAAATAAATGATATTACAAGGCTGCTTTGAAAAAGTATCACTGAAAAACTGGATAGTTTTTTAACGTTTGGAGGTTTGGGTTTATTTCTGCACACGTCAAATTATTTGTGCTCTTTCTTCGCTAAGAACGAATAGGTATTGTAATCCAAAAATTCGCATATCGAGGCTTTCGCATATCTTCATAATGTGGGGTCCCTTGGCTTCACATATCTGTTAAATTAAGGAGATTAATAACTTGGTACTAAAAAAGTAGACATTTTTATAAGTGATAGAGAATATGAATATTGGTATTCTAACTAGTGAGGAGTGAGGCGGCCTAGAATTCAAAAAATAATATAAACTTTTAAATGGATTTTAGATACATTTAAGTATTATTAAAATACAGAAATAAACACCAAAAATTAGTGTAAAAACGTCAAGAAATTCATAAAAATTATCAAGATGGAAAAAAAATGAAAATAAAAACAAGAAACAGGTTAAAACGGTACAAAACCCTTAACAAAAAGTATTGATATATAACTAAAAACAAGCATGTGAAAAAAGGGCAAAGGTCTCGCCTGAAGGCAAGCAAAATATAAAAACTGTAACTTGAATTCAGCTCTTGTTACGAGTTTAAATTGAAACCGATTGAAACCATACAAACAATACTGCTCGCTAAAAGACGAAACCTTATATTACAATAAAGAAAATATCAGTAAGGTCAGTCTAGGAGTTAGCAATAATTGGATTATTTGCTTTAAACTATGGATATGTATCTAACAAGGAGCATTATGGTTCTAGAAGTTGGAATTTTCTTGAAATTTACATACAGGGTGATTCGGTAATTTTTCTTAAAAAATTACCGGGTTAATGGTCATGAATAACGAGGCCAGTCAATTACTGCCAGAACTGATACGCTTGAAAAATAAAAAAAATGTGCATACTAACTGGAAGACAATATTTCGAGCTGAAAATGTTATTTTTAAGGATTGACTATGCTGGTTCTCAGTGGCGACTAGTATCCAAAACCTCATCTAGAAAGCATTTAATTAATTCCTAAGACTAAGTAGATCTATGAGGCTAGCAAGGGTAAATTAGCAAAACTCGATAAAAAAACATTGAAATTTGTAGCTAATTGCTGGCTAATTAGTTGCTAAACTGAGGATTTTGTTGCTCAAGCCGATTTCGAAAAATCGAAATTACTGCTATAAAGATAGCAGGAATTTTTGATAAATCGTTAATTACCTGTCGACTGTATCACACAACTTTGTTGCTAATTTGTTGCTATAAATTAGCAATATCAAAATATAAGAAACATTTTTTAAATTTTTTTGATAAGATGCTACTTAACTTCATTTCCCACGTTATCAACGGCTTGATTTTGTTGCTGTGCAGGCAAGCACATAATTGCTCTTATAGTACAAGCAACAAAATAGTTTCTAATGATCCACCGATATTTTTTATTTTTCAATTTTTCCGTTACATGCAAATTTGGATCATCAAGTTTTCAGTCTGAAAAATAATTGGGAAAATAAAAAGCCGCTTTAACTAACCAGAACTAACCATGACCGACCGATTGAACTGGGGTCATTTTGCACCACGTTATTCTAAGGTCTGTCAGATTGTTCTGATTAGCTGTAGAGAGCGGCACATATTGTATCTTATCAGTACAGCAATTATAGTTTTCAATGTAATAACCATCGCGGAGTATTCTTTTATTTGTAAATTTGTTCCCGTTTAGCCATGCAAATTTGGATCATAACGTTTTCATGTCATAAAAATAATTAGGAAAACATGCTACTTAATAAACAATAACAGATGCTTCGTCAAGCAACTAAAATGAGGGCTTTTGAATTTGCTAGGTTGGTCATGGTTCGTTCTGATTGAGCTTTTTTCTCAATTATATTTTAAATTAAAAATGCGGGGATCTATTTGAAAGACCCGATTTGGCCATACTGCACGTTTTTATACTAAAAATTTAAATTAAACTGTATATAGAGCATAATTAAGTCTTCGCTGCACAGCAACGAAAATCACTGCGATAATGTGGTAAAAAATGAAGTTCAAGGTATCATGTTTTTAGAAAAATAAAAAAATCTAATATTTTGATATTGCTTATTTATAGCAACAAATTAGCAACAAAATCGTGTGATATAGACGACAGGTAATTAACGATTTCTCAAAATGTTATCTTTATTGAATATAGCGATAATTTCGATTTTTCGATTCAAATTTCAGTGATCTTTTCATCGAGTTTTTCTAATTCACCTCTGCTAGCCTAATAGACCTAGACTAAGTTTTGACTAACCTCGTATGGAGTGGAAATATAATCGTGTGGTAGACACATAATGGGGAAAATAAATAGAAAAATTCCTTTTTCAACACAGTAAACAAATTTATTTTAAATAATTCTTATAACATTTTAGTTCAAGGAATTACTTACTAATCCAAAAAATCACTTATTTATTACTACCCTTTAAGCATTCGATATGTTATGAGTAGGGCCCGGATTTCGGAACGAGCTTGTTCCCTATACATTTTTTATGTCTGGTAAATTCATTGGCGTGCGTATTAAGGAGCTATTAAATATTAATAAATTTAAAAAATGTGAAATAAAAACATAACAGGAGTGTTTTACAATTTAATTACATTACATGATATAACTAACGTCTTTTTAAAGTTGATTTCGGTAAAATTGGTTCTTTTATAATTTAAAATATGTCTAAGTCTAAAAAGCTCCTTTCGACATCACAGCTTGTAACCGGAGTAAATCGAAAATGATTTTACAAGTCAGTTCTTTTATTTTGTACTGCCTCAAAAATATGTTTTATTTCTAAAAATCCTGGATTTCTTTCCAAGATTTTTTGTACATACAATTTTAATTTGTCACCAATTTCATTAGAAACAGATTTAAGCTTGTTTATAGTGATTTAAAATACATGAAATAAAGGCACTAGGGGGACATTTTGTTTTTTTTTAACTGTTCAATCACATTCGAAAGATATCGAAAATTTTCAAAAATAAATTTTAAATCAGATTTAACATTATACGAATTTTAAATGCTTTTTCTCAAAACAGAAATTTTTGGCGTTTTTTAATGTTTACAGAAATTAAAAATTTATTATTTCCAAATTTTTTGTTAAAATAATGTTTTTTTTTTGTTTATTGCGTTTCTTTCCGGCAACAATTTATCTACACCGTGTTTCTTTCTTAATAAAAACGATATCACACACTGCCCTAAACAGAACAGTCGCCACGAGTAAAAAAATGCTATCTTTACAATGCACCTAATCAACTTATTGTTAGGTAAATTCAAATTGTTTGCAGTAATCAGTTTAAACAACAATTGCCAACGTAAGCAGTCGCGTAATTTAAAACAAAAACCGCACTAATTGACTCAGCATAAAAATAAACCATGAAATTCTGCAAAACGATAATTCATTTTATAATTTATAGTAAAAGGTTTTATTAATAGGAGTCATTATTTCCAATTATTACTGGAGCCACAGATTAGAGTTAAACTGTTTCAATTGCCGAGAATGCAGTGTATGTATGAATGTATGCCAAGATGAATGTTGCTGCTACTTAGCGTATGCAATTATGTAAAGGTGACCTTTAAGCCTGCCTAATTATTATTGTTACTGTAAGAACAGTTATATCACTTAAGGTGTACTTCTACAGTGCATGTATTTTACGGTGGCACTTTACATAACTTCTGCCTTTGTCGCAACAAGATGCTTAAATTACATATTACATGGGGCTGTTTCTAGAACTATATAAATTAAAATTAAGATTGAACCAGTACCATATTACGACAGGTTCCTAAATTTGGGTCACACACATTTCATTTGTTAAACACAATGGGTTTGTTACTTATTCGAGAAACACAACATAGCTCAATCAGGCTAAAAGAAGTAAATTAGCAAAACTCGATTAAAAAAACTGGAATTGTAGCTAATTTGTTGCTAAAATGAGGATTTTGTAGCTCCAGCTGATTTCGAAAAATCGAAATTTTGATAAATCATTAATCACCTGTCGACTGTATCACACGATTTTGTTGCTGATTTGTTGCTATAAACTAGCAATATCAAAATATTAGAATTATTTTAACATGCTACCTTGAACTTCATTTTTCACCACATTATCAAAGGCTGGGATTTTGTTGCTGTGCAGGCAAGCGCTCAATTGCTCTTATAGTGCAAGCAACAAAATAGTTTCTAATGATCCACCGATATTTTTTATATTTTTCAATTTTTCAGTTACATGCAAAAACAATTTACCAACCGAACTAACCATGGACGACTAGCTTTTAATTTTCTAAAGGTCTATGTTAGTTCTTTACTAAACGGCTTTTATTTTTCTCATTATATTTCAGAATAAATGTGGGGCTACTGAAACCCCAATTTGGCAACACCGCACGCTTTCATATAAATATTTAAATTTACTGGTACTATGTACTACGAAAATTTAGTGCTTGTAACGGAAAAATTGAAAAATATAAAAAATATCCTTGGATCATTAGAAACTATTTTGTTGCTTGTGCTATAAGAGCAATTGAGTGCTTGCCTGCACAGCAACAATATCACAGGCGTTGATAACGAGGTGAAAAATGAAGTTTAAGGTAGCATGTTTTCAAAAAATAAAAAATAATGTTTCTATAATATTTAGATATGGCTAATTTATAGCAACAAATTAGCAACAAAATCGTGTGATACAGTCGACAGGTAATTAACGATTTATCAAAAATTCCTGCTATCTTTGTATCAGCAGCAACAAAATCCTCATTTTAGCAACTAATTAGCAACAAATTAGCTACAAATTCCAGTGATTTTTTTATCGAGTTTTGCAAATTTACCCCTGCTAGCCTGAGAGCTCACTACTATTGGATACAATAATCGATAACATACTACTGATGTTGCGGAAAAATATAACCAACCCATTTAATTAATGTTTCAGTTAACTTAAACCGGATTAGAATTAAATGTACTTAAATTTAATTTATTGACTGTTTGTTAGGTGCGCGGGCCTGACTTATTCTTAATCAGCCTTATAACTCAAACATTTTTGTATATTTATTCAAAATAATAATAATTAATTAACTACTTGTAATGTAGTTTGACTGTTTTTAATGTTACGGTAACATTTTCATTACAAATAATTTCTGTAAGAATACCTATTAAATTTAATAGAAATCATTAAATCTTTCATTTTTATTTTATTTTATTGTAATATGTACTTTCTTCTTTTTATTTTTATTTTTCATTAGACGTTATTAAGGTAAGGGTCATTTTACAAGAAATTATTAAGATTAAATAAAAAGTTTTACAAATGTTTTATAATCTACGTTAAATAAAAAATGCCCCTGAAAAAATCAAGGTAAGTAATTGTCTAGAAAGTTGCCTCCTCTCCGATTTTGACCAAATTTGGTATACGGGTGTTTTTTGGGGCGCTGATTACGAATCTGAAAAAAAATATTTTTTCGGCAACGTTTCGTTTTCGAGATATTCATCATCAAAGTTGAAAATAAAACTAATCTGCATCTTTTTGCACAGAATTCTTGATTTTTACACTCAATCGGCACAAATATTTAACAAACAACTTTAAAAAACTTGTTTTTATATTTATTTTACACTTTTTTTCCATTTAATTGCAAACCTCTACTTTCACACGCCCTTACGTGGCCGCAACCATGTATACACTAGGAATTTAATAAGCAAATATGGCCGCTGTCTTTGAACTTGAACGTTCGCAATTTAATGGAAAAAAGGTGGAAAATAAATAAAAATACAAGGTTTTAAGAGGTATTTATAAAAAATTGTGTGCCACTTTACGTAAAAAATCAAAAATTGTGGACACAAAGAAGGGGGAATATAGTGAAAATGAGGTCAGTTTGATTTTTAACTTTGATGATGAATATCTCGAAAACGTAATCTTGCCAAAAAAATATTTTTTTAAATTCGTAATCAACGCTCCAAAAAACCCCCGTATACCAAATTTGGTCAAAATCGGAGAGCAGGCATTTTTCGAGACAATTACCCTTGGTTTTTTTTATTTTTATCTTTAATTAGACGGTATTAAAGTAATCGGTAATTATTGCATATACGGTTTTCTTCTATTTTTGGATTATATGGTAAAATTTTTATATAGTCATATTCCAGTGTCCTTAGGGATTGCAAATATACTACCGGAGAAGAGAAATTATGTGTTTTAATATTTTTATTTTAATTTGAAAATTTAAAATTACCATTGATTTTCTCCATATAATGCGAAAACTCCCCATTATGACAAGGAACGTCAGCGTGCAGTTTTGCCAAATCAGGGTCTTTTCGAATACGTTCCCGCATTTTCACGTCTGAAATATAATTGGGAAAAATAAAAAGCCGCTTTAACTAACCAAAATTAACCATGACCAACTGTTTAGACAAATTCAAGAGCCCCTAGTCGGTCATGGTTAGTTTTGGTAAGCAAAGCAGCTTTTTATTTATCCCAATTATATTTTAGACAGAACCAGAATATCAAAATTTGATGGCCGAAAATTATTAAGTCCGGCAACACTGTTGATACTTATTTTGAATTTGACAATGTAGAAAGAATCATCAAATTTTGGCGACATACCGCGTTGAACATTGTTAGGACAGTTAACATACCGGTTTATTTTCGCGAGAAGCGGTAACGTAGGGGAAGGTGTTCTGTCGTCAGTATCTACGTCATTACTTTGTACCCAGTATCTACCGCTATCGCCACTGGTCAGGAGGAGCGTTAATAATGGTTATGTCAAATTTAAATTTAAAATAATGGAGGATTCGCGGCTTTTCTATTGTTTTGGTTCTGTGATGTTTTTTTTGCTATGGTTTAACAACTATTTGGATTGCAGATTTTTTGGTTTATTAGTTAAGCCCCAAATGGATGAATTAATACAATTATATTTAAATCATAAAGGAAAAATTTACTTGTTATAGTTGACTTGGAAACAGCTAATATCTTATTAAATGAAAAATTTGGTTTATATATTATCTTTTCGACTTATTTCTTAACTCTCCAAAGACCTTACATTTAAATTTAAACTTAAAAGTGTATTAAACCATTAGTAGTAAGTTGACATACGTAAACCGTTTCGTTTTTGCGAGGATAGGCTGGTTAAACACGGTTAGAATGGTGGGGGAAAGAACTGCTATCAACCAGTAGTTAAAAACGGTAAGTCGCGAAAATATCCATAATGTGTTATCAGATATTAGATTTATTTCTAACCTATATTTTTTAAATTTAAATTAAAAATTGTTTTTCCCGATTTTCTGCGTATTTTGTCAATAGATTTCTGTTTCTGCTGTTTCTGTGTGTTATGTTTAACTAAATAATAATCAATTTATACGTTTTTACCCCGCCCAGCACTCAAATTCACTCCAAGTTCCAGTAAATTTATTTGGTTGAAAAAACAAAAATTAAACACAATTTCTCTTCTCCGGTAGTATATTTGCTATCCCAAAGGATACTTAAATGTAATTTTATTAAAAAAATTCATAAAATCCAAAAATAGCAGAAAACCGTATATGCAATTTTTACCAAGTAATCTTTATTTAACAAGAAATTATTAAGATTAAATAAAAAGTTTTTAATTTTTTTTATAATCCAAATTAAATAAAAAATGCTCTTGGAAAAGTTAATTTTGAAAGGATTAGTTGCAATAAATAGTTTTCCATCAGCATATCCTTTAAAAAGAATATATTTTGCAGATTTTAAAACAGGTAAACTTAGTTTGGTTTTTTTGATAATGCCTTTTCTAAAGCGAATTAGATCATGTTGTATAATAAAAAACGTTTCAAATGAAAGCATCTTAAATGAGAAACCGACATCAAACCATCAATTTACAACAATTAAATCGAATGCCAGGTGCCGACCCTGGCGTCATCCATTTAAACACGAAACAAAACACAAAAGTGCACCGGCGACGGCATAGAAAGCGGTGCAATGCACCTGCACACACAATACACTATATACACACACTAAAGGGCATTAACATCGCACAACACTCTACTAACAACTGTCAAATTTAATAACACGACTACAATTTACTACCATGAGCTTTTAAGATTGTTGTTATCGAAGCTAAACCGCTTCAAAAACAACAACAAAAAAATATATAATTATTATAACACAGAACCGGGGTCGTTCTGAGGATAAATATAGGACCTTAGTACTACATAAATTTCAATCGTACACCTAACCTCACTTTTTTTAACCGTGCTCGCGATATTCGCCAATTAACTAACACGAAGACACTTTTAACACAACGAAATTTTACAGAAATGAGTCACCGTGGATGGCGAATTTCACGGATCACCAACCGCAAGAACTAAAACAGGAAATTTTACACATAGACACAGAAAACAGCGGACCTACACGGAGAGGGCGTTTTCATTTCAGTTTCATTATTCATTTTAATTCCTCCGTTTCGTGGTAAGTGCCAGACGGTAGAGATGGGCATATATCGATAAGAAGGCGATGCGATGGTGTAAAGCCGGCTTAGATACACGTACATCTACATGTTCGCGCATAAATAAATGTACCAATGCGTGTGTAGTCAATATCTTCTTAAAAAGTCGCTACCTGAATTTATGTACGCGCGAGCATATTTTAATGCCCATTTCCACCAACTCTTTTAGGGATTCCTTAAGGCAAGGTAGAGAATAACTAAAGTTTAGATGTTGTTTTTATTTCAGTAATTGTCTCGAAAGTTGCCTCCTCTCTGATTTTGACCAAATTTGGTATACGGGGGTTTTTTGGGGCGCTGATTACGAATCTGAAAAAATATTTTTTCGACAACGTTTCGTTTTTGAGATATTCATCATCAAAGTTGAAAATCAAACTAACCTTATTTACACTATTCCTCCTCTTTGCACAGAATTCTTGATTTTTACACTAAAGTGGTACACAATATCATATAAACACCTTTTAAAACCTTGTATTTTTATTTATTTTACACTTTTTTTCTATTATATCGCGAACTTTCAAGTTCAAAGGCAGCGGTCATTTTGGTGTATAAAACTCCTAGTGTGTACATGGTTGCTTCCACATTGCAGCGTGTGAAAGTGAAGGTTCGCAATTAAACGAAAAAAAGGTGAAAAATAAATTAAAAACAAGTTTTTAAAGGGTGTTTGTGAAATATTGTGTGTCAATTTAGTGTAAAATCAAGAATTCTGTGCAAAAAGAACGAAGAATAGTGTAAATAACGTTAGTCTGATTTTCAACTTTGATGATGAATATCTTGAAAACGAAACATTGCCGAAAAATATTTTTTCAGATTCGTAATTAGTGCCCCAAAAACCCCCGTATACTAAATTTGGTCAAAATCGGAGAGGAGGCAACTTTTGAGACAATTACCTTTATTTCTCCAAGTCAAATATCTCCCTAAAACGAATTAGGGATATCCTAAATTAAGGGATCGAAAATTCTCCACCTAAAGAGGTTACTAATAAACAATTATAAATAATAAAAAAATATATGTTTACAAGTAGGTATTAGTATTATACATTTAATTTTTTTATAAAACTCTTTTAATGATTCTCCTGACCTATTGTGTAAGTTTGGAGAAGTGAAATTTCTTCCAAGCCTTTTTCTTTTCCGCTACTAATATTCCATCAGTTTTTTTTTCTATTTTCAATTATTTGTTTATTTTTCTTAGTTATATGTATAACTGTTCCTTTTCACTATTACTGTAATTTGAAGAACGCCTTTCTTGTATCTTCTGTTGTATCCATCTTGCTAACGGACATCAAAAAATAACACAATACCAACACAAAATTGAATAATTTTCAAAACACAATAAACAGTTACGTAAAAACGCCAACGACAAGTTTATAAATCCAGAGTCAGTTCAAGCATGGACATCAAACCAAATGCAGCGAAAAAGAATCACAATTTGGTAATCCCAACAATCAATAAACTTACGACTTTTGTTAAGTTTTTGTAAGTTTTTCATACCAATAAGTAAATTGGCTTTTGTTGGTCGATTGTATCGATTTAAAATAACGTATTTTTAAACCGTTAACAATATTTAAGCAAAAGGAATATATTAGAAAAAAATATATACATCATAACCATAACCCAAGCAGCTTAGAAAGAGCATAATTAACTATATTAAAATACAATAACTCGAGCAAAGGTATACCAGGTACCAGCTTGAAATTTAAGAAGAAAACAATTACTTGTTTATGGATAATAAACAATCATGGCACTTAGTCAGGATACATACATTTTGACAAAAAGATACCGCTAATTTATCATATTATTTTGTAACGTTTCCAAAACGTAATCGGAACAATAATGATCCTTAAGCTTGGGCTACGTATAAATGATATGTCTCGGCGTTCTGTTTTCGATAACATCTTCAAGGATTTTTACTTTTCTCTCAATTAGAACATTGAATAAAAAAAAACTAAATAAACATAGATAGACAATTAATGGTTCCGAGCGATAAACTTAACTTTAGTATATTTGTAAACTTCACTGTATCGATTCTCAGAATATCGATAAGCGAGCATCATTAAGTACATTCAGTTATAAGCTGCCGACCATGCTATGTTGGCCTGCATTCGACTCTTTTCGGTGTTCCCAGCGAAACAATCCGAGAGACCATGGTTGCCAGATGGCTTAACAAAAAAATCCTTAAAAATTGAAAAAATAATAAAACAGATACAGAGACGGCACAAGATTTTTAAGTAATATATAGTTATATAAAAGAAAAATATAATAATATAAATATTAGATTAAACTTGACTTTTCTACTAAGAACACACAACTGGTATTTGATAAAGTTTAACCTGTTATTTATTTGCCCGAAAAAACTGAAAAAATTTTTAAATAACAGAATCCCAGTGCCTAAGGCTGCGTTGACAGACGCGTTACCAATTTTTATGATTTATTTTATTCTAAAAAGGTTAACCTTAATTAATTGTTACCTAAAAATTTATATTTAAACATTAACTAAATTAAAGAACTCTAGGATGCTGGCCACATCAGATATCAGAAATATTAATAAGAATAACTCGATTGGTTACACCTGTTAATTAACGTACTTGTAGTTCTTTCCAGAACTTGCTTTAAACCTTTTTTTACCAATTATCAGACTATTTTATAAAATGTGACAAATGTATTTAGAAATTTGTCAATTTTTTTAAAAAAAGCCTTTCTCAATGTCTCAAAACCTACGTTATGTTGCTGAAATATCTTACATATCTGTTTTGACTTACCCCTCAAGATAACGTAATCCTGCCACTTACCTGAAAAAAGAGAAAAATATGTTAATACATACATTCATTAATATTAAAAAGGATGTTGCTTATACTTCAATACCAATAAAACACTAATATCAAATAAATTTATAATCCACAAAATAAAAACATGAAAAATCGATATTTTTGTAACAGCAAAATTAAAAGCCTAAAAACAGTTTTACGAAGCTAAAAACAGATGTTTCTTGAAAGTTTTGTTATTGCAATATAACGCTTTAAAATTAAAATTACAATAAATAATTATTATTTATAAATACAAATATGTGCCGAAATTAATATTTTATCCCGAATTCTTATCCAACATAATAAAAAAATAAAAATTTAAAACAAAAAATTATTAACCTTCCAATTTCAATAACCCTGGATACATTTTTAAAAATGTTACTAACCTCAAACACTTTAAAAATAACAAATGACTTAATATTTAATCTAATTTTCGCTTAAGTCACTTTTTAGCCCCCTTTTTACAACTCCTAACAGCATCAAATCATTTATAAAGTTAGTTCATTTAAATTTTAAAAATATAACAAAAATTAACAAAATATCACATAAGTTATCAACATTTACCCCGCGAATTTTTAGCGATTAAAATTTAGAAAAGAAGTGTTTAGTACTCTATATTTTATTTTATAACTTTTTAATTAACTAAAAAAAAGTTTCACTTTTACATAAAGCTTTTGATGAAATAGGTAAATAGCTTCTATAGTGTTTTATTTCAATCTTATCAAAAGTTAAATTAAATATATAATTACACACAGGCCCACAAAAAAGTGGTGTTTGCTGGGTGTCGGACTAACATTTTTTGGCGTATTTTTTTTCCGCTAAACAAGAATGTAAAGTCAAAATTAAGTGTCTAACAACAAAAAATCGAGAAAACTAATAAAAAAAAGATACAAAAAACTTTGTATTACATAAATTATGTATTTTTACAATACCTTTAATTTAGGTTATATTTGGATTTTTTCTGAAAAAGAAAATTTTAAGTGATTTGGGATACAAATAAATAAAATAAATGATTTATGATTAAAAAAAAAAAATCAGATTAATAATTTTTTTTCCCATTTCGTTCATATCTCCTTTATTATTTTTCTTATCAAAAATGTTTTATATAACTTTTTTTATAAACAATTTGAAAAGCTCTATTTTTCGTTTTATGAATTTTTTTGTATGTCTTATAATAGTCCCAAACATTCCGTGGTAGCAGGTTTCTGTCGATAAATGTACCGTGTGATTTTTTGCTACCAATTTTGACTTGAGATTCGTGTTCAGCGGAAAAAAAACACCAGTCCGACACCCACTTTTTTTTGTGGACATGTTTAATTTTAAACAAATTTCTCCTAAATTTACAAGTTTAATATAAAACAAATCAGTTCTATTTTCAACTCTTAACCACACCAGAAAAAATAGTTAAATAATCTTATAAGAAATTCTAAAGGCTTTATGGAGATCTAGATATTGTCGATATGTATTCCTTAAAACTCTTAAACAACACAAACGTTGGCAACGCCGCCGTAATGGATGTAATTTTTATCGTTCCCGATTAATTCTCAACAGAACCGCGAGCAATACCAGCTTGCGAATTAATTATGTGATCTTCGAGGCCACAAAGCGGCAACTTATTGCCGACAATTAAAAACACGTCCAAAATATAATTTACGACACTTGGAATGGGCTTTAACAAATGTGTCTTGTCTTTAAACCAGCTCCAGTCATAGTGGATACGGTGCGATATAAGATGAAGAATATGTTTCTAATTGGCATTTTTAAATTAAAATGCAAACCGCAAAACTGAATTCATTAAAAAACGGACATACCTACGTCACACGAGACTATATTGTTGGGTTATCCATCTTGAAATGAGTCATGACTATTTTAAATAATTACAAGGCACTAAAAATACATACGGTTATCAGCTGTATATGTATTTGAACATTTTATAGGATTCCAGGTTATTTCCGTGTTGGCACTTTATTTTTTTAAACTTCCTTTACATAAAGTAATCGTTTAAAAAACACCCTTTAAGATTTCTATGAATATTGCGTTTTACAGTGTGTAATTTACACGAAAGATTTTACCTCATTTTCTCCTATCATAACTTCGTTATCGTTCAACAAAAAGGTATGAGATTTGGTATGTAAATTTGCATAAGTACTTTTTTAATTATTTGTGAAAACATTGATAAACTTGTCAAGTGGTTTTTGAGACAATTGATTTTTAAAAATCGTCCATTTTACTGACTGACTTACTTACTTACTCACCCACTCATTGACTCAACAAAATTATGAGATTTATCAGGCTAGCAGGGGTAAATTAGTAAAACTCGATAAAAAAATCACTGGATTTTGTAGCTAATTGGTCGCTAATAAGTTGCTAAAATGAGGTTTTTGTTGTTCAAGCCGATTTTGAAAAACCGAAATTACTGCTGTATAGATATAAAGATAGCAGGAATTTTTGATAAATCGTTAATTATCTTTTGACTGTATTACACGATTTAGGTGCTTATTTGTTGCTATAAATTAGCAATATCAAAATATTAGATTTTTTAATTTTATTTTTTTGAAAACATGCTACCTTGAACTTCATTTTTCACCACGTTATCAATGGCAGTGATTTTGTTGCTGTGCAGGCAAGCACTCAATTGTTCCTATAGTACCAGTAAATTTAAATAGTTTCTAAAGCTGCGTTTACACCAAAGTCTTCTTCTAAGTTTTCACAAGTTGCGGCAATTTGTTGCGTTTTCTACAAAATACAGCAACCTTTTTTTGTCTTTCACTTGTGGAGAGAAAAATCTTCCACTAAACTTTGGTTTCCCGCGGAATGTCGGTAAAGATCAAAGAAAGTTGAAAACTAAAAGTGGAAGATTTGTTGCACTGTTGAAAACTGGTAGAGACCTGGAGAACTACTGCCTAAATCTTTTGCGCCAATTCTTTGCCAACAAGTTTTTCACTTGTTTCTCTAAATTTCAGTATATCAACTTTTAGTTTTCTACAACAAATCTTCCACTTGTTGCTTCAATTTGAGAAGAGCAACTTTTAGTTGACAACTTTTAGTTTTATACAACCGGTCTTTTGTTAACTTTTAGTTGTCAACTTTGATGTAAACACGCCTTAATGATCCACCGATACTTTTCAATTTTTTCTTTACATGCAAATTTGGGTCAGCAAGTTTTTACGTCTGAAATATAACTGGGGAAAATAAAAAGCCGCTTTAACTAACCATGACCGACCAGAACTGGTCGGTTATGGTCATGGGAGATCTTGGGATTTTAATAAACAAGAAGTTGAAAAAAATTATTGAGATAGGTGAGATCTGATCGCCGCTTCGACTATTTCGTCTGAATAGTAATTTTGCTAAAAGCTTTAAAAGCAAAAAAGGCGTAACCACTATTTTCCTACGTTTCTAAAACTCGACCTCTGTTGTGTTTTGCTTAGATAATTTTTCCCATTCATTTTGGCTAAATATAGCACGTCCGGCCGGCGGCGCGGCGTAACGTTTCGCCTGCCAACGGTGTAAAATGCCAACGAAAAGGCCAACAGCGCACGAAAAACGAATATTATTAGGGCATGTTCGTCCCTGGAGAACAATACTCTTTTAATAAGATGGTCGATTAGTTTAACGACAGCAACGGGTTAGAGTGTGATATTAATAAAAAGCAGATTTTAGAAGTTCTCGCTTAAAAAAAAACGTCATATTTCTACAAAAAATGAGAAGATTGAGATGTGAAAATTGTATTCATTCCGCTAAGCATAGCGTATCTAGAAAAGCTGCTCTGGCTATACTAAAAATATGATATGTTCCTGCCAATGAAGACTCAAAAAGTACCGTCTCCAGAATAAAATAACTTTTTATTCAGCAAAATCAACCCACTAATCAAGAGATGAGTGTTGGCTTTTTCACGATACCGAACAATCCAAACATGATTGTTTGATATTTTACAAAAAAAATTGCCTTCGCCGACCATATCGTGTAAACTGGCCTTAAAAATAGTTAATAAGAAATTAGTTTTTTGAATACCGATGTCTAGTCAAACGGACTTTGCAAATTCTCTAAGTATAAGTGTTTGTTTGGTTCTCTTCACAGAAAGAGCATGTCCCCTTTTATTCCCAAAATAACTAGGGGTTCATTTTTCAGTATAAATCCTTGCCGGATCGTATCCGTTATTAATGGTAAGTTTTTGCTTTTGATCTTGTACCTGTATATCATCTATTTTTTTCTTATTAAAAGAACCAAAGTGTAATGAAATAAAATAAAACAATTTTCCAAGACCTATATCTTTTATTTTTTGCCTAAAAACCCATATTTCGTTACTTATGCTTCAATTGAATATTAACTGAATATTCTGTGAGAGAGATATCTGCCTTACCATGTGCTTGTTAAACCAGGTATCGAGACTACCTTAAGGATTTGAATACTAGAGTCTAGGGTACTATGACCAGCAAAACTATAAATGGGATTAATAGCACAAGACAGAAGATTTTTAATGGAAACTTATGTAGTAAACCGAATTAAATAATACCATAAATGTGTTACAGAAAGTTAAAAATAAAAATAAAAAGAATGTAAAATCAATTACAAATAGAAGTTTAAGATTTTCTAAAAGAGTGAAAAACAACCTATAAAGAAACTTGACAGTCAGAAACAGATTTGACCTCATAAACCACATGACACAATAAAGCTTACATTCATATTATGTATTTCGTCCAACTTTGAAACTTAACTATGTTCAATGCGAAAATGATAACAGTATAAAGTCATGTATGTTTGAAGCGCCCAATCACAAAAAAAGCCACGATAACCGCTTGTCCTTGAAATAATATAGATCAAACATAATATTTAATTATTTCGAATGGCTTGCCAAATGCGATAGACTCGTTAAATTTGGAAGCCAATTGTAAAAAGTTTTCTTTTATTTTGATAATAAATTTTACATTATAAACGTCTAGATTTTAAATTAAAAATAATTAAATTCAGAGCTTTTATGTTTTAGATTAATAATACTGATCCAGAAATTACCTTTTTTTTTTTTTTTTAATGTAAGGCTGCATTATTATTGGGGAAACCCTGTGTGTATTTTTAGAATAAATTACATCAAGTTGCACCTACCCTCTAGGGCGAACGCCTCTGAGCTTCCCTAAAAAAACCGAGACTTCCAAAATAGAAACAACCGCGACCGTGATGAGGGTGCCGAGGTAAAGGTAGGGCAACGAACATCCGGTTTTTAACATCTTGCACACAGGGCCGGGGATCGCACATATTTCTAATAAAAACTAATGTCTGAATTCCTGTTTAGTTTCTTTTTCGTCGTTTTTTATCTTAACTGATATCCGAAGTATATGTTGTTTTAACCAAAAATCCGAGAGAGCTAATATCCTATTTTACAAAAATTACTTATATTTTATATGGTATTGATGTTTTTAATATTAGTTAAGGGGTCACAGCTGAGGTGGACCAAGTTCAAGGAAACAAACATGGAAAAACATTAAAGGAAGTTTTTTTTATAGATAACACAGGTCCACAAAAAAAGTGGTGTGTGCTGGTTGTCGGACCACCATTTTCTGGCTTATTTTTTCCGCTGAATAAGAATCTGAAGTAAAAATTGGAGGTCAAACACTAAAAAATCGAGAAAAGGCGTTATTTTAGATTTTACCGATATTTTTTTAATTTAAAACGTTAATATCTTAAAAACTTTAAAAAAATATACGAAACCTTTTAAACCATAAACTATGTATTTTATAAAGAGCTTTAAGTTATGTTCCCTTCTTGTCTAAATTCAATATTTTTCGAGTTATAACCAAAAAACCGAATTTTCCGGATTTTTTAAGGTTCCCTGGATTTTTTAAATTTATTATTTTAGGATTTTTTTCTGCAAATTTTAAGTGATTTGAAAATTAAATAAATAAAATAAATGATTTACCCATAATAAAAAAAGGGTCTACGAAAATTTTTCAAAAAACATAATTTCGAAAAAAAAATCGAAAATCGAATTGTTCGAAAAAGTAAATTTTAAAAACTAATTTTTCGAAAATATTATTTTTCGAAATACGATTTTTTTGAAAACACAATATTTAGAAAAGTCAAAATGTTTTTCGAAAAAAAAATTTCGAAAATTTTTCGTAGACCCGTATATAACAATAACTTTGTATTTAGCTTAGATTTCGTACTTTGTGACAAAAAAAACCTTTGTATTTAGTTAAAACTTTGTATTTTAATAAAATACATTTTTAAAACTTAAAAAAAGCACAAATTACTTAGCTTAACCTGTTAAGTTACGAAAATTAATTTTATAAGAAAATTTTTCATAACAAATTTTTCTAAAAATTTTGAATTTTTAAAGTTACAAAAATAACTATCGAAAATTTAGTGTTTCGAAAAAATACAATTTTGAAATCTTGCCTTTTCGAAAAAAAGTAATTTTGAAAATTTGCCTTTTCGAAAAAACGTAATTTCGAAAAAATGTACTTTTAAAAATTTGTCTTTCGAAAAAAAAATTCGGAAATTTTTCGTAGACCCATTAAAAAAAAAAACAAAAATCACAATAATGAAACAAAATATTTTTTTCCTATTTTGGACTGACATTTTTTGTCAAAATTATATTTTCGTTTATATCTCGTATATTACAATTTAAAAAGTTCTATTTTCTGTTTTATGAAATATTTTGTATCTCTTATAGTTTCTATAGTCCGTAGTCCAAACATTTCGTTCTAGCAGGTTTCTGTCGGTAAATATACCGTGTCGGTTTTTAGGTGTTTCTCGATTTTTTGCAGTTTGACCCCCAATTTTGACTTCGGGTTCGTGTTCAGCACACTTTTTTTGTGAACCTGTGTAACTAATTTAAATAAGCCTTATATTTAGTTTTATTGGTAAACTTATTTTTATTTATGCCTAATTTAAATAATAATTATTATTTTTGAAGATTCATATATCAGTAAAAGACTATCACCTAAAGGAGTTAAGTCCATGGACTTGATTCATTTAAGCTTAGAACCCCTTAGTTAAGTTAAGCTTGGTTAAAATAAATTAAATAAAAGTTTTTCTCGATTTCTCCCAAAACCAAACAAACTTAGTTTAAAACATAAACCCAAGCCTTAACCTTCAGTAAGTTCACTGTAAACTCAATTCCCCTTCGGCATGAGAAACTCAAAGTCAAACTGCAAGACCCTGACTTTACGAGCCAAAAAGGATTAATTTCCTGACCTGCACTTGAGTGTTGCTTGGATCGGATTGGACCGTGGACCGCCGCCGGCTCTGTAACCACGGAAACGTGCCGATGGCGTGTCGCATTCTTCTTCCGGATCAATTAGAGTGCCCGACAAGCATCCGTAGAGATAAAAAAAACAAACTTGAGTAAAAAAGGTTGCGACTTATAATTTTCTTTTTATGCATAAGGCTGCAACGTTAGATTTAAATTTTTAACGTTCTGAAAAATGCTCGTTTTTTGTTATAAATATTCATAAGTGTAATTTTCAAGCTATCCTATAAGATTTATTTTATATGAATTGGACAGATCCACAAAAAAAGTGGTGTCTGCTGGGTGTCAGACATTTTCTGGCGTATTTTTTTTTTTGCTGTACAAGAATGTTAGGTCAAACACCAAAAAAAAATCAAAAAAACCAAAAACCGACACGGTACTTTTACGGTAGAAACCTGCTACCACGGAATATTTGGACTACGACCATGGAAATTATAAGAGGTACAAAAAATTTCATAGAACAAAAAAGAAAGTTTTTTAAATTGTCTATATAAAAAGTTATATAAACATTTTTTGATAAGATAAATATTAAAGGAGATATAAACGGAAATGTAATTTTGACAAAAAATTTTCGTCCAAAATAGGAAAAAGAAATATATATTTTATTATTGTGTTTTTGGTTCCTTTTTATAATTGTAATAAATCATTAATTTTTTTATTCATTTCAATCCTAAATCACTCAAAATTTGCAGAAAAAATCCAAAAATAAAAAATTAATTTTCAAATTTTTTTCTAGAGGCATACCTTAAAAAAATCCTGAAAATTCGTTTTTTTAATTATAACTCGAAAAATATTGCATTTAGACAAAAAGGTTATATAACTTAAATTCAAGGGTTTTTGTAATAATACATAGTTTATGTATAAAGTTTCGAGTATATTTTAAAGGTTTTAAGATATTCATGTTTTAATTTTAAAAAAATTGTTAATATCTGAAATTATGCCATTTCTCCATTTTTTTGCTGTTTGACCCCCAATATTGACCTCTGATTCGTGTTCAGCGGAAAAAAATACCCCAGAAAATCCTAGTCCGACACCCAGCACACACCATTTTTTTTGGGCCTTTGTTATCAAAACAGCATCCCGAGTATTTTTCTCTATTTTAGCGTTGGATAAATGCAATGTTTTTTTTTATATTTTAACGTTAAAAAAACTTTCTAAAGTTGAAAGAATATTACTTTTACAACGATGATTCAGTAATGAAGAGAAAGTTTTTAATATCGCTGGAAGTTCCCTCTTCTAATTTTAAAAACGGTAACCATAATTTTTTTAGTTAAAAAACTACAACGAAAATAATAAATGTTAAACTATCCACCTATTTTGGTATCACTAACTCGTTAAAGATTTAAAATCATACATAATTTCCACAAAAAAATAATAATTAGTTTCATGTGTTTGTTTTTCTAGCACTGCCGGCACAATACTCAATGAAAATTTAATATTGGTACCGTAAAATATAACGTGTTTATAATTACAACGTCCGCTATGAAATAGCCACTTTATTTCATTTATTTTAGTTAATTCATACCGGGTGTCTCACATAAAAATACTTTTACAGGTATGGCATTAACTATTAATGGTTTAAGATACGCAATAATTATTATTATCAATCCAATAACCCGTAAGCTTTTTAACTTTATAGGAGATTACAAAAGAACTTGGAAATTTATATTGTTTACTTCATTTTGAGCGACAACAAAAGATAAATTTGCCACTATCAGTGTTGATTTTCCTTTAGATAAAGTGGTGCTTTATAAAATTTAAATAGAACTACTACTGTGATCAAAAACTAAGGTGATTATTTGGTACGACTGCTAGAAACATCTGGTAAAAATTTGACGTCTTTAACAGCATTAGTATTTAGTTTACGCTTGGTTTTGTGAACAAAGAAAAGTTGATTTGGCGATTTTTACAATGTCTGATTTTGTTGAGCAACGAAGTGCGATTAAATTTTGCTTGCGAAATAAAATTTCTTGTGCCGAAACGTTCACAATGCTACAAAAGGCATTCGGCGATGATACCATGTCGCAAAAAATGTGTATAAGTGTAATAAGGACTTCAAAGAGGGTCAAGAACATGTTGCTGATTTGAAACGCTCTGAACGACCATCAACATCAATTGACGAGCAACACATCAAGAAAGTAAAAGATATGGTGCGTGAAAATCAAAGATTATCTATTAGAAACCTTCTGGATATGGTAAATATATCATATGTATCGATTCAAGCGATTTTGAAGGATCATTTGGTTCTCAGAAAGGTGAAATTACGTTTGGTGCCAAAATTTCTCAATTTCATGGAAAAAGAACGACGCAGAGAAGTCTGTACAGAAATGCTTGCCAACTATTAGGACGTTATAAAACGTATCATTACTTGTGATGAGACTTGATCTATGCATACGACCCGGAAACAACCGACCAATTGAGTGGAATACCGAAAAAAGGTTAACGATGGCCACGAAAATCAATGCAAGGTCTTCAAAAATCAAGGTCACGTTGACTGTTTTCTTCGATTATCGTGGTGTAGGGCCTTATGAATTCCTTTCACCCGGCCAAACAGTCAATACGGATTATTATTTGAATGTTATGCGTCGTTTGCGTAAGGCTCTCCGCAAGAAACGGCCGAAATTGTGGCAAGACAACTCTTGGTTTTTGCATCACGATAATGCACCATCTCATACTGCATTGGTTATTCGAGACTTTTTGGCCAAAAATTCTACTTATATCGTTGCTCAGCCGCCGTATTCGCCTGATTTAGCTCCGTGTGACTTCTGGCTGTTCTCAAACTCAAAAGATCACCTGAAGGACATCGTTTTGAGTCGATTAAAGAGATTCAACGTGAATCGCTACGTGCATTGAAGGCCATAGCTGAAGACGACTTATTGGCATGTATGGAGGATGGAAGAAACGTTGGCACAAGTGTATTTTATCGAAGATGGATTATTTTGGAAGGGACAAAATAAATTTGGCAGAATAAATAGAGATTTTTTATTTTATAACAAAATTCACCTTAGTTTTTGATCACAGTAGTATATATGGTTTAAACCCATCACTAAATTTAAAATTTATTTATTCTTCATCATAAAAATTATTTTGTTTTAGATTTTTGGTACTTAAACAAAACAAAGCTGACGTCTGAACTTTGAGACTATGATGGAAAGGTAAACAGAGTTTGCCAAAAACAAAAATAACACAATATTTTCCGGGTAAAATGTCCGTTATTCTCGATGCGGCATATTGGTTTAGTAAAATCAATGATAAACCCCATTAAGTAATTATGAGCAGTGAGTGCCACGTGTTGATGGGTATGTCAAAATAAACACATTAAGTATACAACATTATGCGGTCAATATAACATGCACGTGGCGATTTAAATTCGCATGTTCTATTTAAAAATGCTTCATTATTAATAAAACATACTTTGTTGCACATGAATTTCGAAGTAACACGACAAGCGAACCGATCGGACTTAAAATCTCGCTATCCTGATCTATATACAGGGAAATTAGCAAACTAATACCATTTTTTACGTCTAAGATTAAATAATGTAAAAAACAATTGGAAAATGTGTTTTCTAGTTTAATATTAAAATAACATTTTGTTAAATAGAACACCATGTATATCGTATTTCCATTAAAAGATCTTTTAAAGAGCGTTAAAAATACTACATTTGATATGTCTATCTTTATTGGTTTCAGGAATATGAGCATTTCCATTATACAGGGTGTTTCAAATTCGACTTTTACCGCTGGGATCTCAGAAACGGTAAGAGATACGAGGAAATTTAAATTGGGGCAAAGTTGCGTATAGAGAAACCCAATAATACACCGTTGAAAAATTGAAGTTAATTTTTGTACTTTTGGAAATATGGCGGAAAAACTGAAATTTGCGATTTTCGTGTTTTTTTTTACGAGTTTATTGCATTTTTTTGAAGCAATAAACAATCGTCCTAATTTCAATTGCAATGATGTATAACACTTGTTATGTTTCTGTTAAATAAACATATTTGCCATAAGAGAAAATAAGTTAGACAAGGAACTTAAACATGATTTCTTACAGGGGCGTTCCATATTTGTAAAATAAATATTATGTGCTGTTTATTTTTGTAATTGGAATAATAAGGGGGTTTTAAAAAATAAATAAAAAATCCAGGGCCGTATTTAAAGAAATAAAGTTAATGATGGTTTTACGAGAACGAAACGTCGTAAGAAATTTTTGACTTTACCAATGCATAAGCTTCAATGAGAATGTATTTTTAGGATTTTTCCAATTTTTGAAATAAACTTACAGCTATACAAACTGAAATAAAAATTATTTTTTGTTATTCGTTAAAAAAAATGTTTAAACAATTTTTCGACCAAGGTGACACCTGGTTTCTAGCTGATTTGTTAAAAGGGGCTAATTTTGAAAAAGAAACTGAGTCCGAATAATTCCTCTAACGGGAGCGACCTTATAGCCCAGACTATTTTAATTTTATTTCTACAAAGAAAAGACTACGTAAAATTTTGTAGCGCTAACTACATATTCACCAGCAGCTCTTGGGCTATAATGACTTACTAAAACTCACTCGTGTTTAGTTTTCCTTAGAACGTTTACATACGCGTTCCAGTTGAAACTCTAAACGACCTTTATTCCGCACGATTCCGTTGTTAAGGCTTTATAAATAGATACAATAAAATTTATTACAAGAAATTTATTAGTTATTTATTACAGAGAACGATACAAATAAGTTAACAGAAGCCAGAACACCTCTTAACAACGTTGCCACAAGCCGGCTCTTAGCGCCAAATTGGAATTTACGAGGTTTTTTAAAACGTATATAAATCAAACGAATAAATTGTCTGCTTTTCAATACATCATGGACAGCGCGGCGCCAACCTTTGTAATATTTTTATTTTCGGATTCAATTCAATAAATATTTGAGGGATTTTTAGCCAACTAAAATTCACAACTAGATTGGTTGTAAATCTTGTAAAGCGTATTTATTCATATTTAAACTAACAAAAAACCAGTCATAAATCTCCGGTAGCAAAAAACCCATAAAATATCCTAAGTAAACAATCCATACAGGTCCCATAAAACCTTTCTTTGGCCGAGCTTTTCTGATAACGTTCAAAAACCATTCTTTATGTTCAGATAGTTAATCGAAAAATTATCTAAATATAGGCAATTGTACTAACTGGTGTATGTTGTTGTCATAGTCTTAATGTAAAAACAATGTATTTTTACATGTATGTGAAACATTTAGACAATTTATGGAAATAAGCTGACAATTTGGCAATGCAGCGCAGAAGATGCTTAAAAGCCCCGTTTAATCGGCTCTCTAAAAATAACTACAATTGGAAAGTTCCAAATAACGAGCGTGTTTTTACGTCCATAGATAATTAACACCGAAGCCATTATTCGTAATCCAGAAATAAAAACGCTTGTGAAAGCAGACGCGTAAATTAAGGGAGCCCGCCGATTCTTTCGAATCAGATCAGTTGTATCAGTTTTTATGAAAACCCGGTCATCTGGCTAATTATTGAATTATTAATATTAATTTAATGGATTCTATACTATTTTTTTAAATTAATTCTATTTATTGTTTACGTTTTTTATTAAATACATATAATGTTTTGGACGGTATTTAAAAAAAATAAATATTTTTTTATTGTTTATTTTTTAAAATGTTAAATATATGTTATGTTTTAAACGTTAGTAAATAAAATAAATATTTTATTTTGAAATATTTTATAATATAATATTTTATTATAAATTAATAAGATCAGTATTTTTATGTAAATATATTAAAGATATTTTGAACTAAAAAAAATCAGCGTCATCCATTGACTAACAAATAAGAAGTGTCGCAAAAGTGCTTGGTAGAGTTTTGCAAAAATCTACTATCTTTAGAAAATAATTATACTTTTCAAAGTTTAAGCTTATATACAGTGTGTCCAAGATAAGAATGAACAGCATGGGGATCTCCGAAACAGTAAGAGATATGTATGTGGTACCGTTAAAAAATTAAAGTTATATTTTGTACTTCTGAAAATATGGCAAAAAAAAACTGAAATTTGCGATTTTTATTTTTATTTTTTTACTAGTTTATTTCAAAAGTTAGAAAAATTCTAAAAATATATTCTTATTGGAACTTTTTGCGCTTTATCTATTTTCTACGACGTTTCGTTTTTGTTAAACCATTATTAACTTTTTTTAATACGTCCCTGGATTTTTATTTAATTTTTTTTAACGCCAATTTATCTCAATTACAAAAATGTATAACACTTAATATTAACTTAACAAATATGGAACACCTCTGTAAGAAATCATGTGCGTTCCTTGTCTAACTTATTGTCTCTTATGAAAAATATGTTTACTTAACAGAAAAAAAAGTGTTATACATCATAGTGATTGGGATTACAACTGCTTCAAAAAAATGCAATAAACAATCGAGGGCCAAATTGAAAAAAATAAAGTAAATGGTGGTTTAGCGAAAACGAAACGTCGAAAGAAATTTTTGACTTCACCAATAGATGAAGCGCAAAGTTCCAATAAGAATGTATTTTTAGATTTTTTCTAACTCTTAAAATTACCTCGTAAAAAAATAAAAACACAAATCGAAAATTTGAGTTTTTCGCAATATTTCTGGAAGTACAAAATATAACTTTAATTTTACAACGGTATATTATTGAGCTTCCCAATACCCAACTTTGCCAAATTTAAACTACCAACATATCTCTTACCGTTTCGGAGATCCCCATGCTGTCCAAAAATGAATCTTTATTCGGCTATGAAAAGTGGATCTTTTGGATCTCTGGAAAATTTAAAAACTATATCCTTCTAAAACCAGAAATAAAACTAGATACGTATTTTGATATTAGTTAAAATATATTTACTTAAATAAATGAGCAGTTAGTTATTAAAAAAAAATCTTTAATTATTTTATGAACTTAGGGAGAAAGGTTTTAAGTAAATGCCTTTACATTCTTTGTTTACGATAAAAAAAAACAAAACTAAAATTGCAGTTAGAAAAAGCAAAAAGTTATAAAATTCAGCAAATTGTAACCGATCTTACGAAATGTATCTCGGATTTATTACGGCACTCTGTAAAAGTGGCAAATGCCAACGTTTCGGCCTCTAAATGTTACAGGCGTCCAAATGTCGCGAATATAATAATAATAATAACAATAATCATTAGGTGGTTTAAAATGCATAAGTGTCAAATGGTGTAAACGAACCGGATCAAGAAACAGTGTTGTTATGGGGCCAGAACTAGTGTGTAACATGGAATCTAGTGGCGAAAAAAGTGCGTCATTTTTTTTATTTTAAATGATAAAACCCTTCTATGTAAAACGCAATAAAAACATAAAATTATTGTATCAAATTACGGCATATGCTTAAAATGATCCCCAAAGTAATTAAAAAATAATATGTAATTAAATGTGGCGATCGACTAATTCAGAAGTAATATACAGTGTGTCCAAGATAAGAAGGAACAGCATGGGGATCTCCGAAACGGTAAGGGGGAGGTGGGTGGTTTAAATTTGGCAAAGTTGCCTATTCGGGAGCTTAATAATATACCGTTGTTAAATTGAAGGTACATTTTGTAATTTCAGAGTTATGGCGGAAAAACTGAAATTTTCGATTTTCGTTTTTATTATTTTACGAGTTTGTTTTAAAAGCTGGAAAAATACATTCTTTTGGAACTTTTTGCGATTCATCTATTGGTGAAGTCAAAATTTTCTTACATTTCGTTTTCGCTAAACCATCATCAACTTTATTTTTTTAAATACGGCCCTGGATTGTGTATTGCATTTTGAAGCAGTTTTAATTCCAATTACAATGATGTATAACACTTGATATTGTTTTGTTAAATAAACATATTTCCATAAGCGACAACGAGTTAGACAAGGAAGGCACATAATTTCTTATAGAGGCGAACCATATTTGTTAAGTAAATATTAAGTGTTATACATTTTTGTAATTGGGACAATATGGGATTTAAAAAAATTAAATAAAAAATGCAGGGCCGTATTAAAAAAATAAATTTGATAATGGTTTAACGAAAACGAAGCGTAGTAAAAAAAATTTGACTGCACCAATACATAAAGCGCAAAAAGTTCCAATAAGAATGTATTTTTAGAATTTTTCAACTTTTGAAATAAACTCATAAAAAAATAAAATAGTCCAGTAAATAAAGGGACAAAGCTGTAAATATATCTGTATAGTTTTCCATTGTGGCGGAATTTTTAGGTCATCGGGGATGCTTTCGAGCAAAAAAGTTTATCAACATTAACAGGGGGAAAAACTGAAAATGGCCACTCAAGGCCCGAAAAATGAGTTTCCTGCTAATATCTGCCAAAATATGTAAAATTTGGGGAATTTTTTGTTCACAAAAAAAATGAGGATCACCTTTAATCTAAAAAATGAATCTAATAATTTTTCGAAAAGTCGTGTTTTCGAGATAACGGGACCCAAAAGTGCCCTCATTCAGCTGCCGCTTACCGCTAGAATGCCGCTATCTTTATGAATTACTTATAAGCGGGCAATTGTTCCAATACCAGGCAATAATGTACATTTTTTAACATTCAAAGTACATCGAAATGGGAAACCCTACAGGGTGAGTCAACGATGAGTAAAGTTCATTATTTCATTGGTTTCAAAAGTAATAAAAATGTTCAAAAATTTTAGGATGCACAATTTAAAATTATTTTAAAGTATACAGGGTGCCCAAAAAAAAACGTGACGAATAAAACATACATTTTTTTAAATGAAACACCCTATTTTTAAATTTTGTTTTGAATTCCTTTTAAAATTCTTCAACTTTTTTTTTTAATAATAATGCATACCTAAACCTAATGTTCTTCCAATATTTCAATTTTTTTAAAAAAAAATTTTCACACTTGCAAAAAAATTGATAGCGCCATTATTTTTTTAAGGTAGATCACTCATATTTGATATTAGCGTTATTCGAAGATGACGTAAAAGATATATGCAACGGAATTTTAATTAGATGCTACAGGGTGTTCAAAATAAACGAATATATTTGGATCATTTTAAATTGAAAAATCTCGATTTTTTTAAATGGCGCACCATGTATATTATTTTTTTTCTGAAAGATCTTAAAAAATCCACAACTTTTATTAAGTATTCTATACCTATTTTTAATACTTTGCAATTTATTTTAACTTTTCCAATATTTACCCTTCTTTCTGTCTAAGACTATTGCTATAACATTAGTTGGCCATTTTTAAATTTTAAATTCACAGAAAAAGTAAATAAAATAAATACCTATTACTACAAATTAACTTATTTTTAATTATTATTATGGCGCAATAAATTTAAAAAAATATGCCCTTCTTTGGATACACATGTTTAGTCTTTTCGTATATTTTCTTATTCCTTAGCATAAACGGTTTATTCTCCTGCAGGCCCCCCGAAGAAATCTTCTGGTGTTGGGGGGGATTCACATAAACACGATCTTAACATATCCCCACAAAAAAAATCTAGGGTTTAAGTCACATGATCAGGGGGCCCCCCAATGAATCCACCTCTACCGATCCATTTCTGTGGGTAATGATTTTTAAAAATTCTCGAACTTCTCGATGGTAATGCGGAGGAGCTCCATCTTGCTGAAACCACATTTGTTGGATCTCAATGTTAACAAATTCTTGAAGAAGTTAGGTAAATCATTCTGCAAAAAGTTTAAATATCTAGGCCCGTTAACTTTTCCCCAAAAAAAATATGGTCCAATAACATTAAAGTTTTTATTCCAACCAAAAATTTAAAAAGACCAAGGTTTTTTGGTTTTTTGCACTTCCCGTACCCAGAGGGGGATTAACTGTTGAATAATAGTGCATGTTATGACGATTAACTGCACCATTACTGCGAAAAGTAGCTTCATCGGAAAACATTATTTTAGAAAAAAATTTTGGGGATCGGCCTCTATTGCTTCATTTAAAGGGGAGAAGTTTCCTTTGTTAAAAAAACGCGGTCTGTTCTGGTGTAGTTCCAGGGGAAGGGATGATATTTGTGTTTTCTGGTGGTGGGGGTTCGGTGATTGGGATGTATCAAATTAGCTACTTGACGGCTACTGACCTGGGGGTTATCTTGAACTTGAAGTAAAATTTCCAATTTTTTTTTCCCATTGGTAGCATTCCGGTTTACCACTTTCCTTTTTTTATATTCAATACTACCACTAGCATTAAACCGTTCCATTAAACACTGAAGAGATTGCCTAGTCGGCACACGTCTATTGGGCTTCGCCTTGTAAAGTCTTACTACCAAAAAAATTTCTTTCCCCCCCCGTATATAAATCATATCAATTAATTCAGCTTTAGGAAAATCCATACTTTTTTTTTTTTTAATTTCTGACACCACAATAAATTTTTGAATTTATTTACTCAGATGTCAGGTTAAAATTTGACAATTTTATTTTGTCATGGCCAACTAATGTTATAGCAATAGTCTTAGACAGAAAAAAAAGTAAATATTGGGAAAATTAAAAAAAACCAAAGTATTAAAAATAGGTATATGACACATTTTAAAAAAGTTGTGGGTTTTTGTAAGATCTTTCAGAAAAATAATAATATATATGGTGCGCCATTTAAAAAAATCAATTTTTCAATTTAAAAAAATCCAAATATATTCGTTTATTTTGAACACCCTGTAGCATCTAATTAAAATTCCGTTGCATATATCTTTTCGTCATCTTCGAATAACGCTAATATCAAATAGAGGATCTACCTTCAAAAAAAAAAGGCGCTATCTAATTTTTACAATTAAAAAATTTTTTTTTTTTGAAAAATTAAATATTAAAAACGATTAGGTTTAGGATGCATTATTATTAATAAAAAGTTGAAGAATTTTAAAAGGAATTCAAACAAAATTTAAAAATAGGGGGTTTTATTTAAAAAATGTATATTTCATTGGGGACGCTTTTTTTAACCCCCTATCTTTAAAATAATTTTTAAATTGTGCATCCTAAGAATCTTTACATCTTTTGTATTTACTATTTTTCATAACTTTTGAAACCAATGAAATAATAATTTACTCTGGTTGACTCACCCCTACATGGGTTAAAAAATTTGGATATTTTAAAATTTTAAAGCAAAAATATAGTTCCACCTTTTTATTTTTTGATTAAAAAAAAAAATATTTTATTTAAAAATTTCTTAGTTTAAATTATTTCTAAAAAAAGCAAGCCACAAGACTCTTGCAGCAAGACCAAGACCAAGACCGGGTGGTGCAAGACCAAGCCAAAACCAAGACCAAGACCTTTTTTTTAAGACCAAGACCAAGACTAGCCCGGTCTTGGTTTTTTGTTTTTACACTAGTTTTGATAAAAAAAAATTTTTTGCCCGTCTGCATTTTTTGGGGAAAAAACTACTACCACCACATCTATCCAGTATGGGGAAGTTATGCATTCTTCGACGGCCCTTTTTGAAAATATTGGTGTTGCGAAAAAAAAGGGAATGACTATTTTTTTTGGGCTTTAAAGTGATATTCATTTGTCAGAACAAAAATTCTCCAATTCGCATATTTTGGCAGATATTCGCGGGAAACTCTTTTTTTGGGGCTTTGGGGGCCATTTTCAGCGAGTTCCCATGTCAAAAACCCTGATAAACTGTTTTTCGCCCCGAAAACATCCGCGAAGCCTAAGAATTGCGCCACAAATGAAAACTGTACAGATTTGTTTACAGCTTTGGGGACTTTCCGATCTTTTTTTACTGGACTAAAAAAGGAAATAGGGAAAATTTTAGTTTTTCCCCATATTTTCGAAAGTGAAATATAACTTTAATTTCTCAACGGTATATTAAAGCTCCCCAATACGCAATTTGCCAAATTAAAACTAAACCCATCTCTTACCGTTTGGAGATCACCAGGCTGTTTATTCTTATCTTTGTGAAAACTGTATTTTTAATCACTGTTAAATATTTTTAAAAAAGAAGTCTACAAAAAAATATTTTGATAAAGTGTATTAAAAAAACCCCACCATACCAAACCTGAATTAGACGCCCAATTCGGAAAAATTGGGAAACTTCTTGAAACTCTGCTTCTTTTCAGATGCCCCACTTTGAGTTATAATCCGCCTGAGGCTCCATAAACGAAAAAACCTTCGCATATTCGGGACAGAAATTAACCACGTTACGTCAATTATTATGTTGACAGTTATTCCCACTATTTCAGTTTCTTTTAAAGGCACATACACTCTTAGAAACAGACAAACGTTATTTTATTTATTTCGCTTTTATAATTTTAACAAAAAAAATTTTTGTCCTCTGAAATAAAAAAACTATGTTGCCGGGGTTTATTTACATATTTTCCTTTTTTGGTTTTATACAAAATAATTATTGTACAACTATTGTTGTTTATGGTAATTTAATCGTATAAATGTCAAATTATGAAATAACTCCCAAAGAACAATTCCTAAACCTGTTTTTTTAAATTTTTGTAAAATTTATTTATTATTACTAATTAAAATTTTCGTGCCCCATTTTGTCCCGATTTTATTATTTCTTTAGCGCAATTTTTTAGATAAATGTAAAAAATATAATCACAAAATAACTCGTATATGTTGCCCGGTCAAAAACTGTCCCGAATTAAATAAAATTTTTAAAAATTTGAGTAGGAATGTATTAAATTATTTTAGCAGAATGCTTCATAATGTCAAAGATCAGGCGATACCAGAATTTGCAATAAAAAGAATGACATAAGATGGTTGTTGGGGACGATTCAAAAAACTTTTACACAGTGTATACAGCGTGTCTCAAATTTATATTGGCTTTAAAGATACCTAATTCAAAATAGGAAAAAACACAAAATATCGATATATAAAAATATAAAATATTTTTTTTAAAAACACAGATCCACAAAAAAAATGGATGCTGGGTCGGACTAAGATTTTCTGGAAAAAATTTTTTGGTGAACAGAATCTGAAGTCAAAAAATGGAAAA